>CM020501.1:1490860-1558360 GCA_009823395.1 Thamnaconus septentrionalis | reverse complement strand
CTCATTTCTCATAGAGAAAGTGAGAGATATGAAGAAGAAGAAGAAGAAGAAGAAGAAGAAAAGACGACGAAGAAGAAGGGGAAGAAGCTGCCAGGCGCTACAGACAGTTTATTTTTTTCCGCCTATAAGCCATAATGAGGTTGTGCCCTGGGGAATCAGTCGAGCGGAATGTTATTAATGCCTCAAAAAAAGGAGGAGGAGGAGGAGGTGGGGAAGGTCGGGAAGGAGGGAAGTGGTGGTGGACGAGGATGATAAAAAAAAAATCTCCAGCACCTTTCGCTGCTGCTACAGCCGTGGCATAAAGGCAGGAAAAAGACTGTCAAACAATTAAAGTGAAGTGAATTCCCTGAGATGGAGGGAGAGAGGGAACGGCAGGAGAGGAGGAGGAGAAGGAGGAGGAGATAACGGAGTGGGCGAGGCCTGGACACCTCAGCTCAGCGTCTCGCCAGCAGCCATCGGAGGACCTGCTGGACCACTTGGAGGACGAGGACCTCCTGGTGTTTTTAGGAGGTCACCAGAGGTCGGGAAAATGTGGAAAAGGAAAATGTGAAAAAGACAAAACCGGAAGCAGAAGGTTTAGCAGCCGTCTTGTGCTGTCTGTCCATCTGCCCGCTGCTCCCAAGGTTCATCAGGCCCTCAGTGATGTCACACATAACGGGCTCTGACCAGACCCCCCCCCACCAGCCAGGTATTGGCTTCTCCCCTCCGAGGCTTCCTCCCATGACTGATGCTCCTCTGACCAAATAAAGACTTCTTCTTCTTCTTCTTCTTCTTCTTCTTCTTCTTCTTCTTCTTCTACTTCTTCTTATCTTTTTCCTCTTTATCTCCTTCTTCTACTCCTTCTTTTACTTCTTCTTTCTTCTCCTCTATTTTCTCCTCCTTCTCCCCCCACTTGCTGCCCGCTACTTTTTTCTCTCTAGGCGTGTGCGTGAACGTCGAGGCCACGGAGGTTCCTGCTGAAGAGCCCGTTGGCGGGGATCGCATTCAAATCGTCCCCCAGTTGACACCAGCCGGCTGAAATCCAATCTCCTCTCCGCTGCCCCCCGGAGGCCGTGTAAGGTGCGCGACACATTTCATCTCCTTTCAAAGAGGAGGAGATGGTTGGAGGGGGCGGGGGGGTTGAATTTGCTGAGCTGCATCCTCCCCGGACTCCATTGTTTCTGCCGTCGTGTCAGCGGCACATCCGCAGCAGGAAAACGCTGTCAGGCTCCTCCACCTCCGTCTGTCTTTAACGGCGGGTCACGTCGGCGAGGCCGCTCAGATGTGACCCCGGAGGGTGCTGGGGGGGGGCACTCATCAAACGCTGTTCCCACAGGACGGATGGAGAGGAGGAAGATGTGAAGAGGTGGAAAGGAATCAGAAAAATAAAACAAACGGACTACAAGCTGAACTGCAGCTGTCGGGTTCAAGCTGGGCTGGGGTGGGGTGGGGTAGTATTAATAAAATAAAAGGAAATAATGATGATGGTGGTGGTGGTGGGCCAGGTTTCCCCTGCTTGTTCCTTGCCGCCAGGGGGTGTCGGGAGGTGGTGAGGCGCTGTCACACCGCAGTGAGTTGAAGAAGAAGGAGAAGGCGAAAGAGAAGATGGCAAAAAAGTTGAAGGAAAAGAAGGTTAAGAGGGCGAAGGAGAAGAAAGGAGTCAAAGAGGAGGAGAAGGAGAAGAAGAAGGGGTACAAGTGGAAGAAGAAGAAGTAGTAGAAGAAGAAAGGTTTTTCTCACTTGTGTGGAGGGTCGCTGATAGGACAGACTGAGGAAGTTTAGAATCAAGCCAGCCTGGAGACGCACCAGGAAGTCACTTTGCCGACGCTGGTGCTTGCATTGCTTAGCCGCCATGGCTAGCCATAACCACCACGACCACACTGAGCCCCCCCACGTTTCCCAGACATCCCATTCTTGGCCCGGCCCGGCCCGGCACATCAAGGCTCACTGGTCTATCAACGCCGGCCGGCAGCCAAAGACGGAGTGGCGAGACGACGGTTAGGAGGAGGCGGAAGATGTGTCAGATAAACTGAAGACACTGGAGTGGTTTTGAGGAGGTGTGGGTTTTGGGGAGGCATCGGAGACCTCAGCCCGCCCGCCTGCTGGTCGGTTTTCTTAAAGTGACGCCGCACAGATCACAGAGATGAGGACTAACGACCAACCAGGGGGATTGGATGGCGGCGCTAACGACGGCCCGTCTCCGTGTGTGTGTGTGTGTGTGTGTGTGTGTTTTTGAAGGAGTGATCTCTCTTCGGCGCCCTGTCCCCTAATTGGGCCGCGGACGGCGAGTTCAGTCGTCCGGGGGGTGAGGGCTTGGGGAGGGGTGGTGGTGGTGGGGACACACAAAAAACACAAAATGCGAAACCTCGAGATTGGAGGATCGGCTGCTCCGCTCGGCCGTGGCGGCCCGTTGATCAGCACCGTGGCGAGGGGATAGCTCAGATATGAAGGCCCCTTTATGAACTCTGAGCCTGTGTGTGTGTGTGTGTCTGTGTGAGAGAGAACACAACAGAGCTAACGCAACAGAAGGAACACAACTATTGTTCCTGGCCTGGACTTTTGGAAAAGCACACTGTCTTCATCTTGGCTCCTCCTCCTTTCATTTCCTCCACGCCACTCCACTGGCCCCATGCTGAGGTGCAGAGGTCACATGATCAGTTGCACCATCACCAACATCCTTTATGGTCGTCTGCTTTGGATGGAAACTGCACACTTTTTTTTTCAGCGCCTTTAATTGTCACTGGAAGATTCTTTCATTGCGCATAAACATTCTGTCGCTTATGCGCCACGTTCGCTGTTTGGAACGCGTCAATCTGCTGATTGGATCTTTTTGTTGGGGCACCAGGACCCAGAAGAATCAAAGTGCCTGTGTTTCTGACCAGCAGCAGCAGCAGCAGCAGCAGCAGCAGCAGCAGCAGCAGCAGCAGCAGCAGCAGCTACTTTCTGCTGAAGGAGGCCTTAGTGCTGCAAAAATGCAAAAGTTTAAAAATCCCAACGTTTTGTTTGTGGGAAGATGTTCGCACCTAAAGCGGACGGACTTTAGGAGGCGCTGGCGTGCAGGAGCCTCAGAACCTGGCGGCGGCGGTGGCGGTGGCGGTGGCCGCTGTCTGTCTGTCTGAGCGCCTGCGTTTGGCTGAACTCTGCTGGAATGCGACGGAGGAACCAGGTTGGGTTTCACGAGCAGGTGTCCCTTGTTTTTCTCCTCCGTGTTTCTCACACTGTTTCGCCACCTGTTCTCATCGCCCCCCACACCCCCCTCCCACCTTCTCCCACCTCCCCTCCCCTGCGAGGAGCTTTTCCTTTTTGCGAGCGGAAAGCGTGTGCACATACATTAGTCGTGCCGGCAGGTGAAACGGTATTAAAGTGTTAAAAGGATTTGCTTCTCGGCCAAATTTGTGACTAAAATCTGTGCTGCTCTGGCTCCTCGTCAAATCTTCTCGGGGCGCCTGCCGCCGCTTCTCCTGTATGACTGCAACACACTGGGAAGACAAAACTGCAGATCGAAACGGCTCTGTGAAGAGGTTCTTTCTCGAAATAAATCGACGGAGTAAATGCAGTTAGTTATGAGCGGGGATGGATTAACTTCGGAGGAGCCAAACGCGTGTGGAATAGTGGGGAAAGGCGACGGCGTTGACGGTGCAAAAAAAAAATTGATGTCAAGTAAAGCAATTAATTTCTTTCAAAATGCGAAATTATTTCTATTACAATCTTCAAAATGACAAAAAATAATAAAAACAGATCCGCGGTCGATCGACTCTCTCGACAAAACAATTTTTTCCGAGCTGCAGGAGCCTCTGTGTTATTTTCCCCGGCTGTGGACGGCGGGAGATGTTTCTTGTGTTTCTTGAGGAGGGTGTTTCAGGTTGAGGGAGCAGCAGCAGCAGCAGGAGGAGGAGGAGGAGGTGGAGGAGTGGAGGGAGGGAAATAAAAGCGTCTGTGTGTGTGATTGTCAGCGTGTCCGCCAGTGTTCCCCCTCTTTGCCCTCGACACACTTTTCCATGTCGTGGGCGGCGTTGCACTCGTCAATGTATTTGTTCGAGCAAACCAGGCGACGGCCGGCGCCACGAGAGGAGAAGGGTGGAGGTAGGAGGAGGGGGGCGGGGGGGCCTCGCACCGCTGCCTCTGAGAGAGAGAGCGAGAGAGGGCGAGAGAGAGAGAGAGAGAGAGGGAGGAGGGAGGAGGAAGGAAGGAGGAAGAAAAAAAGAGAAGCAGCAGCTCCTGCTTGAACGCTCTCCGTGTCCATGGCCGCTGCCCTAATCCAGGGCCTGCTCTTCCTCTGAGCAGGGAGTTAACTTAATCCCTCTCATTTAGGCAGCTGCACTGCCGCTGAGGAACTATGGGTAAAAAAAAAGAAAGAAAAAAGAGAGAGAGAGGTGGTGGAGGGGGAGGAAAAGTTGTAGCGTGACAGACACTTTCAGCTGTTGTGACGGCCCTGCTGCCCTCCCTCCCTCTCTCCCTCCTTCTCCCCTACCTCCCCCTGCCGTGGTTATTCTAATGCAGCGGTGAATAATGCATGCTGGGAGCACGGAGGGCGCGGTGGGAGGGAGGGGGAGGGGGTGCGTGGTGAGGTGACGGCTGCGTGACGGCGGCGGTGAGCGGCGGAGCGGCGAGCTCTCCAACGAGCCGCTCCGACGTGGACAGACAGGCGGGAGCTGTTAAATATGGATGGATCGAGTGTTTATTTATGCGTGTACAGTATGTTTACAACCCGGTGGAACGTGGCGGCGGCGGAGTGAAAAGGTCAGAGAACCGAGTGAGGGGGAAAAAAAAAGAAGAAAATATATATGTGTGTGTGCGTGTGTGTGTGTGTGTAAAGACGCGTCTTCCCTTTAATGAGTTGAAGCACTGAAGTTGTTCTCTGCTGCGGCGATGGAGGAGAGGAGAGAAAAGGTAGAAACACTGCCGAGCAGACGGTGCGTTCAGGTGCAGTCGGCCAGACCAAAGGCCTCCAGTTGGCCGCTTTAACGACCCCCCTCTTTCCCCTCCCTCGCAGTAGAAACTTTGCACCTCTGCTCCTCACTTTGCGCCCGAGCGTGTAGAACCAAAGTCAAATCCTCCTCATTAAAGCAGCCGGTCGGGGGGTCACAAAACACAATTTCCCAATTTCTGCAAACATCCGAGGCCGCTTGGCCGTGAACGTTTTTTTCTTTTCTTTTCTTTCCTTTTTTCCCCCTTTTTCCCGCCAAGAAAAAAAAAACCCCTTCGCCCGCATCTGGCACTTCCAGCCTGCTGAACATCAGTAATGGGCCTCGATTAAGAAGCGCGGGGACGGCTCCCGGTAATAAGCGGCGGAGCCCCTGTCAAGAGCGAGGTCAGATCGCAAGACAAATAAATAGGAAATTGCTCCCAGCGAGCCTCCTCACTGTCACCGCTCGCTAGTTACCTTGAGCGCTTAAAAAGGTATTTATCCATTTATCCCCCCTCCCCTCCCTCTCCGCACACGCACACGCACACACACACACACGCACACACACACACACACTCCTCTCCCTCCAACCCTCCCGGCCGCTCGCCGAGCCCTTTAATTGCGCTCTGGTCTCGGGAGTTTTCGCTCTGGGCGAAGAAGGAGAAGAAGGAGAAGACGAAGAAAATGATGAAGAAGAAGAAGAAGAAGAAAAAGATAACGAAGAAGGAGAAGAAGAAGGGGAAGAACATGAAGACGACAAAGGAGGAGGAGGCGGAGGAGGCGGAGGAGACGGAGAAGAAGGAGAAGGAGAAGAATTAATGCAGGTGTTGGCATCCAAGAAAAATAATTGAACAAACAATTTAAACATGAAGTCTGGGAATCAGCCTGAGCGAGTGAGTCGAGGTTTCCCAGGCGCCGATAATGCCCCCCCACACACACTCTCCTTGCCCAAACAAAGAAAACAAACCCAAAAAAAAGATGGAAAAGATGAGGCTGCAGGAATACCAGGACTCTTTCCTGCTTCTTTCCCCACCTGCTCCCCATTGTTCCTCCATCGGCCTTGTTTTGACAGTTCGGCGCCGGAGGAGAACGTTTGAGGAAACATCAGCGTGTCAGTCACCCCAGCAGGTTGCAGGTCGCTGTGGGTGTGTGTGTGTGTGTGTGTGTGTGCGCGCGTGTGTGTGTGTGTTTTATGGCCGTGTGCTAAAAATAATAAAGAGGCTGTTGGTCAGTGGGAGGGTGGTGACCAGGCAAGGTCCTGATTCAGCCATTCTCATCCCCTTTTTTTCATTGTTAGGTGCAATTTTATCTCACAGACTTTTCACCCAGTGGTTATTAAAGAAGGGGACCACCAGGGGGCGCTGGGGGTGGAGGGGGGGGGGCTGAAAATAGGTGAGAAGATAGGGAAAAAGGCAAATAAAAAACAATAATAACAATCAAATGATATTTTTATTATTATTATTGTTATCCGATATCATCGGGCATGGGCAAACTATGGCCCGGGGGCCATATGCGGCCCGTTAAGCTTCTTAATCTGAGCCTCCGCGCTTGAAGAAAAGTAAGCAAGTCATCAAGTAGCTGTATTTCATCCTTTTTTCAGTTTTTTAAGAGTCATTTAAATAAAGAGCTAAACACCATGGGGCTTCAGTGGCACTGGTTTTCTTGTAACACTTTTGTTCCTTTTTCAATTGACATTAAAGCACACATTTTCTACATATCCCATGATACATTTCTTTCTCCTATGAGGTGGGTCACCAAAACACTCCATCCATCTGCTCCAGCTCTGGCACTCCTCAAATTCTCAAATTTTAGAAGCCATTGTGGCCCACCAATGACAGTAGTTATTGAATAGCAAATAAAAGTGAGAAAAAAGTTGACATATTTTTTAACATTGTCTGTTGATTTGCGAAAAGGGTGTCCCCGGCTTTGTGTTTGTAGGGGGTTCCTGGCCCCTGGTCTCACCAACTGGTGCCTTAGTCTTGGACTTAAGACCAAAGTCTCAAAATGTTTATTTTCTTTGACTGTTTATGCTCTTATTGCAAATTTGTCTTGGTTTTTAGTAAAATCTGCTTCTCATGTCATCCTCCTTCATAAAAAAGTAAAAGTTAAAAAAAAAAGCAACACCTCCAACATGTTGAAGAAAACTGCACTCCCCGGAGGTTCCAACTTTCTTCTTCTTCTTCTCCTCAGTCTCTCAGTCTGCGGCGGTCACGGTTAAGGTTGCGTCTTCAAACTGTTTTGGAAGACGAAACCTTTTTTTTGGAGAAATAAATAAAAAAAAAAAAAGTTTTTCCTCCGAGGAATTCCTCCCTTCCTTCCTACTCTGGTGCAGGAGCAACTTTGGTCACTCTTGTTGTCGCTCGCATTCATTCATTCATTCATTTACTTATTTACTTACTTATTTATCTATCTATCTCTCCGGCTCTGTCTGTCTCCTCTCTGGTCGCTGCCGCTTGTTGGCAGTGCTGATGTAATAACAGATGGAAGCCAGAAATTAACACGTCTTTGCCTCTCTCGTTATTCTTCGCTCTTCATTTATTTTTAATGCTGCAAGGACCCTCCCGTCCTGCCTTCCTTCCCTCCTTCCTTCGTCGTTCCTTCCTTCCCGTGTCTTCCTGCATTTGTGTGTGTGTGTGTGTGTGTGTGTGTGTGACCCTGGCAGGGCCAGCAGCACCTGTCAGGAGTGTATCCACGGTGGTTGCGCGGCTAATTAGCACGCAAGGAAATTTTTTTTTTTTGGTGGCACGGAGCGCCGCAGCGATCGGTGGGAGGAAACCAAACGAAACGCTGGGGCGCAATTAGGATTTGTTGGCATGTGGAGTACGCAGCGAGGAGGAAGAGCGAAGAGGAGGAGGAGGAGGAGGAGGGAGAGGTTGATGGTGTGGGAGGGGAGGGCTGCACGCCTGGCCTACAGAAAAAAACTGAAAGAAAATTTAAGGAAGCACCTACTTAATTTTTTTTTTTTTTTTTTGAAATTGTGATTTTTTTCTTTTTCTTTTTGGATGAGTTGTCCATTTCAAATTCCAAACAATGTTCCCTGGCATCGCGGAGGAATGAAAGAATCACTTTGGCTTTCTATTGTCGATGGCTGATGAAAGTGATTCAAGGAAGCGAACCTGTACTCAATGTGAGGATGAGGAGGAAGAGAAGGAGAAAGAGAGGAGGAGGAAGACAAGGAGGAGCTGAGGAGGGGGAGGAGGGAGGGCAGAAGAGGAGGAGAAGATGAGGAGGAGTAGAAGGACGAGCTGGGGACAGTTTGGTGTTGTTACTGCTCCAGGTGCAGGAGTGAGTAGCTGTGCTAAGATAAGCTAAACTAAGCTAAGCTAAGCAAGTGAGTCTCTCAAGACCTGGTCTAAGGCCCTCCCCAAATTTATTCCACAGCACTTAAATTTATTCCTCAAAAATACAAAATCACTCGCCCTCTTTTTATCATGTCTCGGCAATAAATGATTGAAATTACAGAATGGAATTGTGTGTCCTGCAAAATAAATGCACATTTTCTCTATAAATATATCCAGTATATTTAAAATCCCCACACAACTTTTTATTTTATTTTTCTTTTTAAAGAAAAGGGGAAATGCTGAGCTAAGCTAACAACCAGCTGCTAGCCGCTTCCAGGTGGGCGGAGTCTGAGGAGCCTCCAGAGCGAAAAAAGTCTTTGGGGCTCCACTGGCGGTCGTGCGCTCCTCTTCCCTAAACCGGCCAGCAACCTCAGGCTAACTGCCGATTCCTTCACCTTTCCTGTTCTGACCTCTGACCCCCCGCTGTGTGTTCACTGCTGGCTTTTTGTACTTCACGTCGGTAAAAGTGTGTCATTTTTCTGACATCTAAATATCGTTGGATGTCGGGTAGCTTTTTTTTGTGCGGAGAAGCGGCGACGGTTGATGGTTGAAGGGCTTTTTCTGTGTGTGTGTGTGTGTGTGTGCGTGCGTGTGTTTGGATTGTGTGATCACCAAATCAAAAATCCCAAGAACTGCGCAAAGAGAAATTGTGAAGCAGCTGAAGGTGATGAATGATGAACGACGCCTCCATCAGTTAAAACAACAGTAAATGTCTAAATAATGAGCTTCCAGTGTTGGCAGCTGTGATCCTGCCCCCCCGCCCACCTCCCTCTTTCATTTACTGTGTTTTTTTTTTTTTATAATAAATGATTCCTAGTGCCGATAACGTCGTTCTCCCCCTTTTTTTTTCTTTTCTTTTTTTTTGAACTCGAACATCTCGCTCCTCGCTCTAACGCCGTGTGTCCGGGTCGCCTTCTGACAACCAGTGAAGTTTAAGGGGAATTTTTAAAGTGGGAAGTCGAAGTAAGAGGAGGAGGAAGAAGAGGAGGAACAGCAGGAGGGAGGAGGAGGACAAGGAGGAAGATAGGAGGAGGAGGAGGGAGAAGGACAAAGAGGAGGAGGAAGAGGGAGGAAGAAGGGGAGTGAGGAGGAGGACCAAGGGAAGGAGGTGGAGGCGAAGGAGGAGGAAAAGAGATAATCTGGCAACTTTGCTCAGCCATTGATTGGTCCTCACATCAAAGCCGCCACACAAAAGACGCAGGACGGCAGCTGTAGGCCACCGTGTCGATGCCTCAACTTTATCCTTTTTGCACTCTATGTGCGTGTGTGTGTGTGTGTGTGTGTGTGTCGGCCTGCCACATGATTTATTTATCGGCACGGCGGCTGTTTCGGTGGCTAGATTGGGGTCCGGCGGGGGGGCGGCGGCGGTGGTCCTGACGGCAGGAAATCAGAGGAGATCGCGATCGCTCGCACAACAAATGGCTCTTTAATATTTCCATGTGTAGCGAAATAAAGTGGGGTGGGGTGGGGGAGGGGAGGTGGTGGGGAGGCAGAAGGACAAAAATCACAAAAATGGGTGATGAATAAAACAAAAGGGGGAAATATGCGCCGTGTCAAACCCAACGCCGCCACCACAGTGTTTGCACGTGTTGCCCGCGTGCTTAATCATTTATCAGACGTCGGGGTGGTGGTGGTGGTGGGGGGTGGGGGGGCGGGGTCTTTTTTGCTTTTTTGTGTGTATGTGCTTTGAAAGGAGCTGCTATGATGTGACATCGGCTGGGAGGGAGGGGTGAAGGGAGTGGGGGGGGTCATGAGGTGTAGTCGGGAGGGGTGGGTTGGGGGGCTGACGGTGTTAGTGGTGTTAGCGGTGGAGCCTCCGCCGAGACGCCTCATTACTCAGTAGCCTCGGGCCACGCTGGTGCGCCGCCGCCGCCGCTGCTCGCTCGTCGCTCGTCGTCTGCAAAGTGTTTCTCGTCTTAATAAATCCTAAATGTGCAATTTAGCGGCGGCACGAAGGAAGAGAGAAAACGACAAAAAAACAACAAAAAAAAAGCCCTCAAACGCAGTGCGACACGACCGCTGGGACCTGTTAAGTTCAGGTGCACGCCCCCCCACCCCTTTCAGATCTCCGTAAAAAAGAAAACCTGCGGACCCATTAACATTCCCGGCCGGCTCCGCCTCTGCCAGGGAATTCTAAAAAGCGCCTGGATCAATTAGGACATCAGTCGCTGGGAAAGATGAATATGTATTAAAGTACAGGCGGTTAATTAAACACGGCTGACGCCACAGCTAGCATACATTAGGGCGGCGAGATAGGGATAGCGGTGGGCAGGTGGGGACGGAATGCCGAATGAAAGGGCCAGCTTTGGAATTCTGTCCTGAAAGAGAAGAAAAAGGTGGGAAAACCAAAATCCTACCCACCCAGAGGGTTTTTCTCTTTTTTTATTTTTTAGAAAGCTCACCTCCGATATGTTTTTTTTGCGACCTCTCGGCAGGAAGTGCCCAGAGCGCCTTTGGCAGTGGCGGCCTAATTTGACAAGGAGACAAAGTGGAAAAGACGTAAATGTCACAGTGTTCCGAACAAACGTCACATTTAAAGACGCTCGCCGACTCAATAAACAGCAAATTACTGTCAGATGGGTTTGTTACATTTGCATTTTTTTTCTCCTCCTCCTCGAAGGCCTTGTTGTAGCAGCGGCAGCAGCAGCAGCAGCAGCAGTTTTTGTCTTTCACCTAATCCCATATTTGGGATTTTCTGAACGCTGACTTTTCTTATATTATTACTATGGGAAGTTTTTTTTTCGGCTCGTTATTGTGTGTTCTTTTGAAAGAGAACCGACTCTGCTGCTGTTTGCTGCTCCCAGTCGACGGCCACTGCCTCTGTCAGTGAGTCGCTAACGCTAACTAGCTCTGCCGATTTGAGGCCCTGGAGCTGACAAACCCCCTCCAGACCCCCTCATTAGGAGGCGAGCAGAGGCAGAATAAGGACCAAACTTTTCTGTAACTTCCTGTGCCGCACATATCACATATTTCTACAGCAAATTTACACGGTAACATTCGTGTGTACATATATATATATATATATATATATATATATATATATATATATATATATATATATATATATATATATATGTATGTATACGTATATATATATATACATATATATGTATATACTGATTAATCGCGATTAATCACACTGTATACGCAAAATCCAATAATGAATTTAAAAGAAGTGTATAGTGCACTTTTATTTTAATGTTCTGTTTAACGAAGTCTTTTCCTTTCTGGTTCCGCAGCAGCCAGCAACACACTTTTACAAAATAAAAGCACGTATTGCGGCTAACTGGTGATCGATAAATAAATAAACTGCGGTGGGCTAAACGAAGGTTATTTTTTATTAACTTTATTCTTTATCACAATGACCTCCGACGCTCACCCCACCACACCAAGCCATCCGAGGCACACAGGTGAATGTCATTAAATAGCGTTGTGGCTACACCCCACAGTGACACACACACCCCCTACCCAGGTGTCAAAGAAGTGCACTCACAAATATAAACGTTAGAAACTCATGGCTAGGGATGGGCGATATGGACTAAAAGTTTTATCACGATAATTTCTGGAATTGAGCTGCCGGCTGCCAGCAGCAAGTGCGTTGCGTACGTAATTACGTCATCAACCAGATTTTATCGTTATTACCGCGAGATGACATATTCTTACCGCGGTAAATTTATTTTTGACGATATATCGCAAACGCCGATATATCGCCCATCCCTGAGTCACGGCTCCCACAGCACGTGAGCAGCATGCGTTAAAATAATTGTTGGCGTTTATAAATAAATGACTAAACGAGATAATAACGCATTAACTTGCCCAGCCCTAATATATATCTATGTATATTTATATATGTATATCTATATATATATCCATACCGTCTATTTCTGTGCATTCTTTGCCGTCTTCGCAATGCTATGTTAGCGAGCTGCTACTTCTGTAAATACACTGGGCTCCAGTGCTTCTTCTTCTTCTGCCTTCAGGCAGCAAAACCACAGCGCCACCTAAGGCCTGGCATAAGTACTTTCCAGCGTTTCTGTATACATGCGCATATTTTTGGAGATGGCTTTGTGTAATAGTTTTTTTTTTTTTTCAAATGCTTGTATTTACACGCTCGGTTTCAAAAAAATGTCCTCTTCTTGTAAACAGGGCCATAAAAATGGTGCAAATGTATTTCCATGTTATTAGGTTGTTTTTTTGTCAACGCCAAAGGGAGCCACTGCAGAGGCGCAGAAGAGCCGCGGATGGTCAGCCCCTGGGCTAAGCTAAGCTTTGGCACGCAATTCATTATTTCCACCAACAGGGGGCGATGTAAGCGTTGGAACCTCCTCCCTACCTTAGCCTCTGTGTTGCCAGTTGACACTAAAAAACAAAAAGAAAAAAAAAAGCTGGTTAAAGTTGTTTGTTGACGATGAGATGAAGTGCAGCTGAAGCCCCTCCAACGGCGGGAAACACTCGCCAGCCATCAGAGTCACAGAGAATTAGGGGGAGTCCAGGGGGGGCCCCAGGGAGTTCCAGGGGGGTCCGGGGAGTTTGATCCTGGCTGGAGGGGGGGCACCGCTGTCTCTGCCCATGACTCCCACCACGGCTGAAGACGACCAGCCCAGGGAAGGATGAGGAGGGAAAGGGCCGAGGAGGAGGAAGAGGAGAAGGAGGAGGGAGGGGGAGTGGCCCCGGGGTCGCCGAGCTTGCCTAGTGGCCGGAGGTGGGAGGCACGAGGAGGAGGAGGAGGAAGAAGCGGCTTTCTGGCCTCCTGTGTCTTAAGTAATGAATGTTTAGAGAACAGCTAGGAGTGTGTGGGTGTGTGTGTGCATGTGTTGGTGCATATACCCAGTCATACCAGTTAATTAAGAACAACTTTTCTACAATCTTTCCGGCAGGGACCTCCTTTAGTAACTAAAAAACACACACACAAAAATACACACACACACACACGTGTATATATATATATATGTATATATATGTTTATATGTGTATATGTTTATATACATATATATATATATATATATATATATGTTTATATACACACACACATATATATGTGTATATGTATATTTATACGTATATATGTTTATATATATATGCATACATACATACATACATACATACATTTATGTATGTATATACTCTTGTACGCAGTGAGCACTACGTGCTAGGGACCTACAAACACTGGTATACGGAAATTTTTGTCGTTGGGACAGTGTCTTTATAGCAGCTGCTGCCAGGTGCAGTTCTTACAATAAAAACATGTTGTTGGAAAGGAAACATTGGATATTGTTTTTTTTCAGTGTCTGCATAGGCTGCTCATTGTCTGTAGTTTATGTTACCAGCAAATCCAAAGCAGAAAGAAATGAACACTGTATACTTAAGTCTGCTTATTTATCGCAAGTCATTTTGTTATCGCAACACACAACAGCATTATCGCATATCGCATGTTTTCCTAATATCTTGCAGCCCTAGTTTGTATGTTTGTTTGTTTAATCTCTCTCACACTCTGATACTAGATACTGACAAATATAACGTACACAAATATGATTGCATTTTGTCAATCACGGCATTATATTTTGAAAATTGCTTTATTTTGAAAATGAACCGTATTCTCTCGTGTTTCTTTGAGTGACTTCCTGTCCACCTTGAAGCGGATCGCTTGTGGCTCGCGCACACAATAGAGCAGAGGCCGAAACGATTGCTGCACGGCTCGAGCTGGCCGTGGAGGTGCGCGCCACTTCGGGTCTGGCGTGAGCGACACCATTGGTTAACAAGGGCTTAGGGGGCGACTGTGGCTCAGGAGGTAGAGCGGGTTGTCCAATGACCGAAAGGTTGGCGGTGGGATTTGTTGTAATGTTTAACCCTAAATTGCTCCCAATGGGTGAAGCGCTTTGGGGTACCGTGAAGGTGCTGGAAAAGCACTATATAAATACAGTCCATTTACCATTTGAAAGGAAGCGGGCTCCGTTCCACAGACAGACAGACAGTGAACCCGGCCTAACGCATGCACCACACGGAGCAAGCAGAGGGAGTTGTTGGAACAGGAGGCTGCGGCTTGAGCGCAAATTTTGTTGACGGGCCACTTTGCAGCGCTTCCGGTGTGTACCAGGCGTTAATCACGCGTTAAAGAAATTAGTGCTGTTAAAAGGAGTTTGAGTTCAGGTGTTTTTAGCGCGTTAACTCAAACTCCGGCTCAAACTTCAACAGCCTTAATATATATATATATATATATGTATGTATATATATATGTATATATATAGTATATATATATATATATATATATATATATATATATATATATATATATATATATTTACAAATATATCTATATGTATATATATATATGTATACATATATATGTGTGTGTATATGTATATATATGTATATATATATGTATATATATATATATATATATATTAGGGCTGCTGAAGTTTGAGTTGGAGTTTGAGTTAACGCCCTAACCCTGACCGCCCCCCCCCTCCCCCGCCACCCACCCCTCCAAAAAAACCCCCAAAAAACAATAACAACAAAAATTCAAAAGGGGTGACCTGGTCAGGAGAAGGGTTCGCGTTATGACAATTTCAATAGTTTTTCATAATTTGCAGCATCTAAACAGCTGGGAGTGTGGGGGTAGTGGGGTGAGTCGGGTGAGGGGTGCATCGATGGAGTGAAGGCCCAGAAAGCCCCTCCCACCCCTACCCCTGGTCTAAAAACAGTCCCTGCAGCTGGCGGTGGCTGCGGGAGGAGGCGTGAATCCGGCGCTGCAGCTGATAAATGTATGGAATCAGAGCCGCGGCTTAAAAACTACAATTACAGGTGATATACAGATTGAAATCACAGGGGGCGCTGAGTTATTTATTTATTTCATCTCACCCCCCTTTTTTCTCCCTCTTTTTTTTATTTTGTCGTTTTGGAAAATTGTCCTAATGAACGGTTTGCCGTTTGGTGAGGAGGAAGAGGAGGAGGAGAGGGAGAACAAGAGGAGGAGGAGGAAGACGGGAAGGAGGAGGAGGAGGGGGGAGAGGAAGAACAGGAGGAGGAGGAGGAGGAAGAGGAGAAGGAGGAGGAGAAAGAGGAGGTGGAGGAGAGGGAGAACAGGAGGAGGAGGAGGAAGACGGGAAGGAGGAGGAGGAGGAGGGAAAAAGGAAGAAAAGGAGGAGGAAGAGGGAGATGGGAAGGAGGAGGAGGGGGAGAGGAAGAACAGGGGGAGGAGGAGGAGAAAGAGGAGGGGGAGGAGAGGGAGAACAGGAGGAGGAGGAGGAAGACGGAAAGGAGGAGGAGGGGGAGAGGAAGAACAGGAGGAGAAGGACGAGGAAGAGGAGAAGGAGGAGGAGAAAGAGGAGGGGGAGGAGAGGGAGAACAAGAGGAGGAGGAGGAAGACGGGAAGGAGGAGGAGGTGGGGGGAAAGGAAGAACAGGAGGAGGAGGAGGAAGATGGGAAGGAGGAGGAGGGGGAGAGGAAGAACAGGAGGAGAAGGAGGAGGAAGAGGAGAAGGAGGAGGAGGTGGGGGGAAAAGGAAGAACAGGAGGAGGAGGAGGAAGATGGGAAGGAGGAGGAGGGGGGAGAGGAAGAACAGGAGGAGAAGGACGGGAAGGAGGAGAAGGAGGAGGAGGAAGAGGAGGGGAGGAGAGGGAGAACAAGAGGAGGAGGAGGAGAGGAGGAGGAGGAGGTGGGGAAAAGGAAGAACAGGAGGAGGAGGAGGAAGATGGGAAGGAGGAGGAGGGGGAGAGGAAGAACAGGAGGAGGAGGAGGGGGAAGAGGAGAAGGAGGAGGAGAAAGAGGAGGGGGAGGAGAGGGAGAAAGAGGAGGAGGCTGCGGCTGCTGGAGGAGACTGTGAAAGACTTTTTAAGTGTGTGTGTGTGTATGTGTTCAGGGAGGGTGGGAGGGGGAGGGGGAGGAGCGCGGGGCGGGGGGGGGGTTTAAACAGCTGCACCTGCTGCTGCTGCGGCGCTCACTGCCACAGTTAATGATATCGGATGATATCATTAGCCAAAGTGCTCATAAACAGATGTTGGAGTCGCTGCCTAAACAGTGTCAGCGGCATCCGCTCACTCGCCCGCCCGCTCTCGCTCTCTCTCTCTGGGCACAAGCTTATTATTTATACGGGGGGTTGGGGGGAGGGGGCTGGGGGCATTTAAGTTTGTTATGTTAATGGTCGCCGCCCGCCGCACCTCCGTTAGCGCGCCGCGGGAAGGATTAGCGTCGCTTTGGCGTGCGACTCCGCTGGGTGGGGGGTGGTGGTGGTGCGGGGGAGGCTGATTGAGAGGTGGGGGGGATGGGGGCTGGCATGCTGAGCGAGTCACCTGACCATTATTGCTCTCTTGAAGATTTTTGAGCATCGTTCTTTTTAACCGCTAGCATTGTTGCTAAATCAGCCAAAGCTGTGATCGATTTCTTGATCGTCACCGTCTTAAAGGGCCAGTGCTGCGGGGGATTCAGCACCACCTAGTGGCAGCGGAGGCTTGCGCCTTCCCCTCCTCCTCCCTCCTCTTCCTCCCCATCCTTCTCCTCCTCTTCCTCCCCCTCTTCCTCCTCCGCCCTCTCTTCCTTCACCTCCTCCTCCCCCTCCTCCTCCTCCTCCTCCTCCTCTCCTCCTTGTCCCCTTCTCCTGCTTTTCCTCCTCCTCCTCCTCCCCCTCCCCCCCCCCTTCTCCTCTTAAGCAGCAGCACTCCTACACGTGTTAACAGATTCACGGAAAAGGTTAACGTCCTCGTGTTATTCCGCTCAGGCGCTGCCATTTCACCCCCCCCACCCCGCGCCCCCACCCTCCACCCTCCCCACCCTCCCCATCCTAAAACAGGAAGAGTGGGTGAGGGCTGGGTGGGTGATGCGAGGGAGGGTGAGGTGAGGTGGGGGCCAACAGCAGCCGCCATTATGCTCATTTGTCCTGTCAGGAGAGTGACGGGCGGTCGACTCTTCCCCTGATACTACCATTAGGTGGCGCTCTGTCATGTGACAGCCGTTGCCGTCGCCGCCGCTCCCTCAAAAAGCCCCTAATTATTTCCTCCACCGGAGACAGGCGGCGGCTGCGTTAGCGGTGGTGGCAGCGGGCCGAGGGGGGCGGGTAAGGTAATTTTTAACCTTTCACGTGCACCTGGGGAGCCCCCCCCCCCCCCCTCCCCCCCCTCCTTCCCCTCCCCCCCCCCTCGGGGAGCCAAGGTGCCTGTGTGGCATTCAGTCATCAAAACATGACCTTTCACGGCCGTCCGGAGAGCAGTTGGCGCTGGGCGCCGCCGCCACCGCCACGGCCTCATGCTAATGCTAATGCTGATGACTAATTTATGCGCCCGCCGCCGCCCCGGCCGCATCTGCAGCCGGTTTGGAGGTGGTGGCGGGGGCTGATGGGGGAATGGAGGGATGGAGAGGGGAGGAGGGGAACAGAGGTGAAAGGTTTTTCATTTTTTTCCCTTTTTTTGGGGGCTACGGGACGGCCTGATAGCTCAGGGGGCGGGGGGGTGAGTTGGGGGGCTAATTACGTTGCAGGGGAAGACGCTCGGCGTGGCCGGCGAGCCTTTTTAGAATTTGTCGAGTGCAATCTGACTAACGTGGCTGACCTTTTACTCCCCCCAGCCCCCCCTCCCTTTTTTTTGTTAAAGGCCCCCAAATTGTGGCCGGCGAGCGGCGAGCATGCATGATGGGTGCAGTTTGTATGACCTCATTGGCCTCCTGTGTCTGTCTGAGAGTGTGTGTGTGTGTGTGTGTGTGTGTGTGTGTGTGTGTGGAGGGGAAGAGAGAGAACAGGTGGAGCTCTTTCATCTGTAACCTAATGGGTCTGTGTGTGTGTGTGTGTGTGTGTGTGTGTGTGTGTGTGTTTAACAATCCACAGCGTGTTGTCGTTGCAGTTGCAGCCGGTGGGATTTGTTGTAATGTTCTGAGCTTTTTTTTTTTTTTTTTTTTTTAAAGGGGCTCAAATTGGGGGAAAAAAATACACATTTTTAGTTTAGCCACCATGCTAGCTTTAGCCTGGCGCCTCTGCCTCGTGTGTGTGTGTGTGTGTGTGTGTCTATGTGTTCAGCGCGTGTGTGTGTTCAGCCAGCGTGCTTTCATCCCAGTGGAACACCAGGTGGGAACCTCACAACCTGCTGCCACCATACGCAGTTATTTTTCTGGTCATATGAAAAACAATCTGAGTGGTGAGGCATCCGGTTAGCCTAGCCTAGGCTAGCCTAGCCTGGCCACTGCTAAAACCTGCTTCATTTCTGAGTCGGCTTTCATTTGCAGAGGTGGGACAGAAAATTCCAGCGAGCAGCGCTAACCTGAGGCCTCGCTAACCTCACTAGCCTTCTTTTATGACCTCTGACCCCACTCCCCTCCACCCTCCCCCCAAAAAAATAACTTCATAAATTGCTGATGAGACGCAACGATCGCGGGAAGCTCTACCCAGAGCGACGGCTCGGAAAGATGAAGAGAAAATAAAAAACTCACAACAGCGGTGGAAACACAAAGCAAGACAGATACGAGCCGCCGCCGCCGCCGCCGCCAGTGATTGATCCCGGCCGCTCGCTAATCCACGGGCCGGGCCGCCATTAAGCCTGGAAATGAGGCGCTCCATCAGCGGCGGGCCGCCCTCACCTGAGTATTGGAGCCCACCAATAAGATATGAATAATTAATAGTGAGAAACGGCTTCCTGGCAACACCAGTGGGCGCCGTTTAGTAATGAACGCCATCTCTCTCTCTCTCTCTCTCTCTCTCTCTCTCTCTCTCTCTCTCTCTCTCTCTCTCTCTCTCTCTCTCTCTCTCTCTCACACTCTTATTTTTTTTTTTTTTTTTACTTCCCTCCTCCTCCTCGGGGCGCCGCTCCATCTTCTCCACCGGGGGAGCTGCTGCCATAGCCGCTCCTCTTTCTTCTTCCTCTTCTTCTTCTTCTTCTTCTTCTTCGGAGGTCGTTGCCCCCCCCCCCTAAAAAAAAAGGAAAAAAGACATGCAGTAAATGAGGAAGTGGCCACCCAGGGGTGATCAGGCACCGCTTCCCTTGTCATCTGTCTCCTGGTGCTGCTAGGGGGTGGAGGAGGAGGGGCAGCTTCACTTCCCTCTCCTCCTCCTCCACATACTCCATCTCCTCCTCTTCTTCCCACTCTCCCTCCTCCTCCTGCTCTCCGTCCTCTTTCTCCTCCTCCTCCTCCTCCTCCTCCTCCTCCTATTATTCTTCCTTTTCTTCTTCCTCAATTCCCTCTTTATCTACCTCCTCCCCCTGCTCTTCCTCTTCTTTCTGTTCCTCCTCTTCCTTCTCCTTCTCCTCCTCCTCTTCTTCCACCTCTCGTTCCTCTTCTTCTTCCTCCTTCTCTCTCTCCTTCACCTCCTCCTCTTCCCTCTCCTCCTCCTCCACATACTCCATCTCCTCCTCCTCTTCCCACTCTCCCTCCTCCTCCTGCTCTCCGTCCTCTTTCTCCTCCTCCTCCTCCTCCTCCTCCTCCTCCTCCTCCTCCTCCTGTCAGAGGTGAGCAGGGCTGCTTCCTCGACCCAAAGGTGATTCGCCTGAGACGTCCCTTCTTATATTGAAGGCAGTCGGAGAGAGGGGGAGGAGGAGGAGGAAAGGAGGCACACAGGCAAATAAAAAATAAACTTTGCTACATATGGAGCGCTTCTTACAACTAATCAGCAGACGCTGGCTGGCGAGCGGGCGGGCGGCGCCAGGTTGGCCGGTGGCGGCGGCGTGGCGGTGGCGGCGGCGGCGGCGTGGCGCCTGGGTCTCTGCTCGCAGGCTGCACAGGTTGGCCTGCGCGGCGGCGGCGGGGAGCAGATGGCGAGCCAGAGCTGCTAGTCACACTTACCTTCCTGCTAAATCCCTCATCCCTCCGAGGAGCCTCCTTCCTCCAAGGCAGGTCCCCGCTCTTCTCTTTTTTCCTCTTCTTTTTGGGAGGCAGGGAGGGAGGGGGAGGGGGGAGGGCTTACAATCTGGACGGCCGCGCCGCCTGCCAAGACACACACACGCGCGCACACGCACGCTCACATGCAAATGGACTTATTTGTGTTGTCCAGCGGCCAATCAGGCGCTGCTCCTTTGCCCAGTAATTAAGACACCTTGAAAAACTGCTTTGTAAGACGTCAATACTTTACTTTTGTTTTTCTAAATACGTTGTTATTGTTCTTCGCGTCGTCCTGAAACGCGATGTGGTGAGATGAGGTCGGAACAGGAGGGGGCATTGTCACTCGCTGCTGCTCCCCTCTCCCCAACACCCTCTCTCAGGTGTTGGGCCACGCTCACCCCAAGTGTCTGATACACAATTAAAAAAAGAAAGGATTAAAAATAAAAAAGCCAAACCCTTCCTGAATGCGTTGGAGGGGGGCAGAGATACCTCTCAGCTGCCACTCTTGGCTCATGCACACACACACACACACACACACACACACACACACACACACACACACACACACACACAGCCATGCGCAGGATGCAATCAGCCATAGCGGCGGTGGCACTAGACGGGCTGCAGGTGTTCAACGTCGACGCTACGCTACGAGTTACGAGCTACATTTGAGTTGAGTTGGAATATAAAAAAAAAACGTCTGAAAATGTGCTGCTTTTTTTTGGGTCTCTCTCTGTTGGCGCCCCCCTCTGGCTCAACCAATATTACTGAATGATGTCGTTTAAATAGGATGAAATGAGTGGAAACCTTTGAATATTTTACCTTTAATGTATATATTCATATATATATATATATATGTATATATATATGAATATATATATATATATGTATATATATATATATTCATATATATATGTATATTCATATATATATATATATATATATATATGTATATGTAAATTTATATATTTATATATATATATATATATATAAAATATATAAATTTCTGTACTCAGTATCTATGATATATACATTTAAGTTTGTTGCTGTTAATAAAAAAGTTCTGACGCGATGGTGTAAATTTTGGTGTTCAGTGATTGGCAGGTGTAGACGGCCTGGCTCCGCCCAGTTAGGCTGAGGTGGGGCCCCTCCCTTGGTGGTGGTGGCCCCTCCCTCACTGGTGGTGGCCCCTCCCTCACTGGTGGTGGCCCCTCCCTGCACTGCGGCCCCTCCCTCGGTGGCGGCCCCTCTCTCACTGGTGGTGGCCCCTCC
Organism: Thamnaconus septentrionalis; assembly: GCA_009823395.1. Lineage (NCBI taxonomy): Eukaryota > Metazoa > Chordata > Actinopteri > Tetraodontiformes > Monacanthidae > Thamnaconus > Thamnaconus septentrionalis. The sequence goes on along the minus strand of CM020501.1, from coordinate 1,537,069 downwards.
CTCACTGGTGGCGGCCCCTCCCTCGGTGGTGGCCGCAGCTCTTGGGCCTGGACAGCAGATGTCCTCGCTGGGATGGTTCAGATGGTCGCGGCGAGCGGCGGGGGGAAAGGTCAGAGTCACACGGTGGGTTAAACTGGAGTGGCCGCGGGAGCTGGCAGCGGCTCTGCCCCCTCCCCCCCCCCCCTCCTTGCCCCCCGCCCCCCGCACTCTCTCCTCCTCCCCCCTCCTTCCCCCCTCCCTCCTGGATTATTTCAATTAGGGATTACAAGGGAGCGAGCAGTGTCCCTCTGAGGGGGCCAGAGCCAGAGATTGACTCATCAGCAGGGAGAAATTAGTTACAATGTTCATGTTGCAGGTGATTCACTCACACATTATTAAGACTAGCGAGGCACTGATATCAGTATCGGGTATCAGTACCGATACCAAGGTCGAGTACTCTGCTCGTACTCGCAAAATACGTGCTGATACCACAACACCGATACCAGTTGTATATGTATGTATATGACAATTTTGTTGAAATTGTGTTCAATTTTTTTGAACTTGTGTTGATGTGTGTGTACTGCAGTGAAACTTGTTGTAGAAAAACACGCTGAGGAATGTTGTTAAATACGAGAACAGAACAGAAGAAAAAAGCCATTGTGTAATGTGTAATGGCTTTGTTAAGTACTTGATATCGGTGAGTAATGCAAGTAACTCGTACTCTACTCCTTCTGTAAAGCTAAATGGGATCATCACGTCTCTGCTGCAGACCTTTTATTATCATTAATTGGCCCTTTAAATGTTTTTTTTTTTTTTTTTTTTTTTTAACCTCCCAACTCTTTTCTTCTCAACTATTTTCTTTCGACCTCTGTGAATAATTGAGACTGCAGAGCAAGTCTGCGTGGCCGTTTTCATTCGCTGCCATTTTGACTCGCTGATCTGAAAACGAAAAAAAAGAAAAAAGGAGGGAAAAAAAGAAAGAAGGTGTGACAGCGGTGCCGGCGGCGGCGTTTTTCCGCTGCTCTGACAGGCGTGACGGCGCTCTGGAGGTAGAGAGAGGCAAGGTGGGCTGTAGCCCCCCCCTCCTCCCTCTTCTTCTTCTCAACAGCGACGGCGGCCCTGAAATATGAATAAGCCGCCAGTCTATACATCATGTTCGCCGACGTGTCGTATTAAAATTTATGAAGCGACTTCATCAAAAAGCACTTTCAGTGCCGACACGGACGTTACACGGCTGCTTGGAACCTGCGACGGCCCACCCTGAAATGATGTGTAGCCGAGCGCAACTTCAACTGTGTGTGTGTGTGTGTGTGTGTGTGTGTGTGTTAGGGATGCCACCAGCACAGTTTTCCCACGGTTTGGTTTGCGTCATGGTTTTTGGGCTGCAGCAACAGGTACAGTTTCCATATCTTAATATAAAACTACTGTAACTGAGGAGAAAAGGCAATATTGAAAACACAGATATAATCAAAAACCACAAACTGTGTTACTTTAAAACTGGTGCACTAGGAGATCAACCTGAACACACACATAAAACCACAGAAATTAACAAATATAAATATCAAGATTACGACTGTCCAATAAAAATAAACAAGTTTTAACCCGCTCACAGCCAAGTCAAGGCACTTTCACTTTATTGGGCTGGGTCAGGGCCAAATAATAAATAAATAAATTAAATACATTTTTAAATGTATTGTTATTATTATTTTTTTTATTTTTTATTTTTAACAGGCTGAAAAAAAATGTATAATAATAATATAAATAAACTGTCATACTAGAAAATTGTTTTATAAAATGGGCTCAGCATGTTGATATGTGAGGTAAATGCTATTTATATGTTACGTAACCTGCATGCACCCTGACGCAGACACACAGTCACCACCAGGGCGGTGCCACAACATCAACAACCAGGGAGGAGAAAGATTAGCAAGTTTTAGCGCTACAGTTGAAAGGTTTTTTTTTCCTGCAATCTTCTACTTTGTTTGGCCAAAGAGAGACGCTTGGGTTCATTTGGTCAATGCGTTACGTTATTGTATTCTCTTCGCTGTTGTTTCATGCACTTTGCACTTATTAGGGCATTTTACAACCACCTTTTTGGCGGAAAGAAACAAATCTGTGTTTACAGACATATTGGTCTATTTCAGGCATGGGCAAAATACGGCCCGGGGGCCATATGTGGCCTGTTCAGCTTTTTGGTCCGGCCCGCTGAACTTGAAGAAATCATATTAATAGTCATTAATTCATTAAATAGCTGTGTTTCATCCATTTCTTCAGTGTTGTAAGAGTCATTTCAATAAAGAGCTAAACACCGTTGGGCTTCAAAAACACTGATTTTGTTGGAACTTCAATTGACGTTAAAGCTCATTTTTCCTCCTATGAGGTGGCTCACCAAAACACTGCATCCATCTGCTGCTGCTCCGACATTTCAGAACCCAATGTGGCCCACCAGTAAAACAGTTGGCCCAGCTGTGGTCTAGGTGGTCCAGGGTGGTTTTAGGTGGTTCCTGAGTGGTTCTGCTGGTGCTTCTGGGTGGGTCTAGGTGGTCCAGGGTGGTTTTAGGTGGTTCCTGAGTGGTTCTGGTGGTGCTTCTGGGTGGGTCTGGTGGTCCAGGGTGGTTTTAGCTGAGTGGTTCTGGGTGCTTCTGGGTGGGTCTAGGTGGTCCAGGGTGGTTTTAGGTGGTTCCTGAGTGGTTCTGCTGGTGCTTCTGGGTGGGTCTAGGTGGTCCAGGGTGGTTTTAGGTGGTTCCTGAGTGGTTCTGGTGGTGCTTCTGGGTGGGTCTAGGTGGTCCAGGGTGGTTTTAGGTGGTTCCTGAGTGGTTCTGCTGGTGCTTCTGGGTGGGTCTAGGTGGTCCAGGGTGGTTTTAGGTGGTTCCTGAGTGGTTCTGCTGGTGCTTCTGGGTGGGTCTAGGTGGTCCAGGGTGGTTTTAGGAGGTTCCTGAGTGGTTCTGGTGGTGCTTCTGGGTGGGTCTAGGTGGTCCAGGGTGGTTTTAGGTGGTTCCTGAGTGGTTCTGCTGGTGCTTCTGGGTGGGTCTAGGTGGTCCAGGGTGGTTTTAGGAGGTTCCTGAGTGGTTCTAGTGGTGCTTCTGGGTGGGTCTAGGTGGTCCACGGTGGTTTTAGGTGGTTCCTGAGTGGTTCTGCTGGTGCTTCTGGGTGGGTCTAGGTGGTCCAGGGTGGTTTTAGGTGGTTCCTGAGTGGTTCTGCTGGTGCTTCTGGGTGGGTCTAGGTGGTCCAGGGTGGTTTTAGGAGGTTCCTGAGTGGTTCTGGTGGTGCTTCTGGGTGGGTCTAGGTGGTCCAGGGTGGTTTTAGGTGGTTCCTGAGTGGTTCTGCTGGTGCTTCTGGGTGGGTCTAGGTGGTCCAGGGTGGTTTTAGGTGGTTCCTGAGTGGTTCTGCTGGTGCTTCTGGGTGGGTCTAGGTGGTCCAGGGTGGTTTTAGGAGGTTCCTGAGTGGTTCTAGTGGTGCTTCTGGGTGGGTCTAGGTGGTCCAGGGTGGTTTTAGGTGGTTCCTGAGTGGTTCTGCTGGTGCTTCTGGTTGGTTTGGTGGTAGTGGAAGTAGTTCTGGGAAGGGAAGGGTGGTTGATGAGGTTGTGGGGGGGCGGGCTGGGACCAGTCAAATTATTGATAACTGCGAGCCTGTGCTGCTGAGTGGATCTGCTGGCACAACATGATGCACGGCTGCACCAAGTTTTGATAAACGTGACGGGCGAAAAGTAGCGAAATACTGTCGACTGCCTTGGTGTATTGAAGTGAACAGGGCGAAGCGAAAGAATACTCAATGTTGTTGCATCGACGGCCCACCGTGAAATGATGTGTAGCTGAGTGCAACTTCAACTGTGTGTGTGTGTGTGTGTGTGTGTGCAATCTGTGGCTAAAGACGAAGCTAATAGATTTTTCTTCTACCTGCTTTCCCTGCAGCAGTTTGGTCGTTTTCTCTGGATTTTTCCCCCCGTGTTTCGCCTCCAGCAGGTGCAGACGCTAGAATTGCAATTTCTGCATGGCGTTGTTGCACACGTTGGCGCTAGCGGATGAATAAAAAATGGACGTTAAACGCTCCTAAACGACGTTGATTATTATCATTATTTCATTTTTTTCCCCCTCTGATTCATTTTATCAAACGAGCCGTCCCCCCCCTCCCCCCTCCCCCATCACCCCCCCCTCCCTCCCCTTGCCAGTTCAGCTGTCTGGTCAATGGGACTGCGGCAAGTCGCCAAGCTCGTCGAGCCAAGTCCCCCCACCACCTCCGCCTCGTCCCCTCCACCCCTCCCCTCATCGCCTCCTCCCCCCCCCCCTCCTCCTGTTCAGCTGTGCCCCTCGCCGCAGGTTGCAGCCAGGTCAGATGTTCGACACGAGCGGCGCCGTGTTCGTTCGCCGCTCCACCGGCGACCTCGGCAGACGGCGAGCTCGGAGGGCGGGAAGGGGGAGGGGAGAGGGGGGGGCCGCGCACGCGTCGCTGAAAAAAATGACAATCCCGCGACACGCCGGAAGCCGATTGGGCGCAGGTTTTCGCGGACCGCTTCGCTCGGCCAAATGTTTTTTTTTTTTTTTTTCCAAATCAGATGTTTTTTTTTTTTTCCAAATGAATGAAAAAAAGAAAAAAAAAAAACTGGAGCGGCCGTGTTTACTTCGCAATTAATAGCCGCTGAAATCAACAGCCTAGCTAGAGAGGTCAGAGGTCGCCCGGCTGGAGGAGAATCTCGTCAATTCCGCACGCACACACACACACACACACACCTGCCGCAGCCGGTTCGCCAATGTGTCGCCACACTCGGCTAAAATAGAGAAATTCTGCCGCTTGCTGCCAGGAAAGTGGATTTGAAACAGTCCAGTTAGTAGGACTTCCTTCCTTCCTTCCTTCCTTCCTTCCTTTCTTTCTTTCTTTCTTTCTTTTTCTTTCTTTCTTTCTACTCAAACGCATTGAGTGTATTGAACTTGTTTTTTTTCTCTCTCCTTACTTCTCGGAAGCTTCGTCTTCTTCTTCCTCTCCTCCTCTTTCTTATTCCTCTCCACCTCCTTCTCCTACTCCTCCTTTTCCTCCTCCTTCTTCTTCTCCTTCTTCTTCTAGTCGAGTTGCCGGGTGTCTCCCACACTCGGAGCTAATGGACAGAAAATCCCCCAACATGCATTCCGGCCGGGACACTGTACATACTGTACATTCTCTCTCTCTGTCTGTCTCTCTCTCACACACACACACACACACACACACGTGCCCGGGTCAGAAGGCGTTGCTGCCACCCAGGTGCAGAGCAGATAGTGTTGCAGCGTCGCCAACAAATGGCTAATTCCACCGTCCGTGCGGCTGTGGGAACGCCAGCTGCCCCGTCCAGAGGGGGTGTGGAGTGGGGGGGCCAAGGGGTGTGTGTGTGTGTGTGTGTGTGTGTGTGTGTGTGTGTGTGTCTCGGGGGGCGGGGGGATTGTGGGACTGGGCTCGCAACCGCAAGCAGCGAGAGAGAGACGGAGTTAGCGGCTCACCTCCTCCTCCTCCTCCTCCTCCTCCTCCACCTCCTCCTCCTCGTCCACGCCGTCGCTGCTAGCCGCTAAGCGCTAACCGCTCAGCGCTACTTCCTACACTTCCTGACTCGCCTGACCGGGAACGTCGGCTTTCACCCCGTGCAGGAAAAGCGCTCTGTGCTCTATGCGCGCTGCTGCTTTTTTTCTTTCATTTTTTTCCTGTTATTTTTCCTCCTCCGCTGCTCAGCGTGCGTCAACCTTTAAACCTCGCCGACACTCGTTTCTGCAAACCGAGCGCCGCCGCTGCTGCTGCTTCATCTTAATGAGGCTCCCTCTCCTCCTCCTCCTCCTCCTGCTCCTCCTCGTCCTCCACCTCCTCCCCCTCCGAACTGGCCTCCTGTCGGCTGTGTCACTCATTTTCCCAAAAAACCCAAAACACTCCCCTGGTTTTTTTTTTTTTTTATCTTTGGGACGATGTGCTGATGGTGGTGGGTGTCAGAGGTCAGAGGTCACTCAGGGCACTCAAATATCTGCAACAGTTTTTTTTCTTTTTTTAATAGCTTGAAAGAAATTTTCACCACAGCACTGAAGGGGTGGCAAAGAAGTTCAAAATGTAAAGAATTTGTCCAGAAATTTGTTTCTCTTCTCTCCCGTGCGTGTTTTTATTATGCAGCAGCCGCAGTTTTATTGACAGATTTTTCTCCCTCTGCTATTCATTATTTAGAATATTAGTCAGTCAGTGATTTGCTTTTTTTTCTTAAATCCAACACACGTTTTAATCAATTTTTTTTTAATTCATCCCCCAGTCGATTAAATATTTATCTGATATTTGTGTATTTTTTTTAATTGAAGACAGGATAGAAAGTAATAAATGTAATTTCAAATCAATACATTGTGATCAATTCATTATATGTACAAGATTGCTCATATTACTATGCAATCAACAAAATAAAAAAATATTTCGAATAATGTCGGCAAAAATTCTTTTTGAAAATGTGAACTTGATTTAATAAGAATAGGGGGAAAATATAGTAAGTATATTTTTTCCTTCACACGATGAACAGTTTTTATCGTTGCCTCGGCGGACACACTCACCAGTTGCAGCGCCACTAGTTGGCGCCAAAACGCTGTGAGCTAAGCTATAGGTGTTGCCTGACCAGGTGTCAGGTGGCTGAGAGGTGGACTGAGATCAGTGAATAGAATAGAAGAGAATTGAACGGCTTTCTAAATCCCACAAAGGGGAAATTTACATTCTATTTACTAATTAATTCTATCTATCTATTAATAAGAAATAAGGAAATAAAAACAAAAACAAAAACAAAAAAAACAGGAAACAAACAAAAAAATTTGGGAATCCGGGAAAAGAATCCGACTTTGTATTAGCATAACGACAAACACGAAACATGGCTAACAGAAACATGGCTACGTTTCTCTTTTCCACGCCTGACGTTCCTGGGGATCAGCCGTTTGCTAGCTGTCCCACAAAAAACAAAAAACTAACCAACTCGCCCACACAGGTACATCAAGATGGCACCAAAATATCGCAAAATAGCAGCAGCATCGACTCTGAGCCTCCGGGTGGCGCCGATGAGACGATCCAGCGCTAACTCTAACGCATTCCTTCCTCCGATGCTGCACGACAACAATAGCTCCCGCCCCCGTGTTATTTTTTTTTCTTTTTTTTTCTTTTTTTCCCTCCCCTCTGTCCCCCTCCCCGTTCTCCCCCTCCGGGCGATGCAGACGGCACAATAGTCTCAGTGAGCGACGACGATTAACACATAAAAGCGTGGCGGGGAATCTCGCGGCGCTCACCGAGAGGGCAAAGCATTCACAGGCTGCCAGGAAGTTCAGCGGGAGCCCGACAACCCCGCGCAGCTATCTGATTGGTGATCTTTTGTTTTTGGCCGCTGCCCTCAATTTCTTCTTCTCTCTCTCTCCCCTTTTTCTCTCCCTTCCTTTTACGGGGAAATGTGCCCAATCAGATTACGGCGGGGGAGGCAGCGACGCGAGACGAACGATTGTTAAGGAGGAAAAATGAAAATCAAAAAATTCCATTGAGTCTGTCTCTATCGAGCTGAGGAGTCAAAAACGGGTCGGCCGCCCCTAAAGCGGGATTGGGATTAAAATCGGAACGCCGTCAAATATTCCGTTGGGTTTGGTGGGGGGGTTTAATCTGACACGTCAGCCACCCCAGGCGCTGACAGGTAATCTCAGGGAGCCGTTTAATCTGTGGAATTAATCTTAAATGAGGCAATTAATCTGTGTGACAGACTCGTCCATGGGCCGCGCTGACCGGACCGACCCGCCGCTCGCAAGGGATGCGATTTTTGTCCGTAATTTAATCTTAATCCCGTGTTGACAACCCTTTTGACATTTTTGAAAGGTTGTGACTTGCTTGAACTTTTTTTTTTTTGGAGAAGAAGATAAGCTATGTTTTTTCTTTTCTATTTCTTTTTCTCATGACGTCGTGTGTCGCTAAGCCAGATCTGAAATGTTTGGAGGTGGCGGTGGCGCTGCCCGCTAGCTTGCGGCTCACGGATCGGAACCCAAAGCGGCTAACGACTATCATTAGCTGCACCGCTAGCTAGCAGTGAAAACCTCCCGACAGTCGTTGGCTACGTAGTGTCTTGGTTAGCTTTGCTGGAAAGCGCTATATTAGTGCACTACATTTACCATTTACCATTTAGTGTTTTTATACGTCTTTTATTTATCTGCACGACCGTCATTTCTGTTTATTTTTCTTTAACAAATGTAATTTTTTTAGATTCTAACGTAAAATAAACATTTGCCTATTTGTCTTGATTGGTAGCACTGCTAGCATTTGTGCCCCTGGCGGCAGCTATATTTGCTCTATTCCTTTTTTTCCCTTTCTTTTTTATAAGTCCTTTATGACATCCAGACATAATAACATCGCCCGCTAAGTACGTTACTGACCTTAAAGTGGCTCCAGCACCTTTTTCTTTTTTTTTGCCCGCTAGCGTAAACGCTCTACATCACGAGGCCATAAACTGTTTATTATACATGGCAGGAGATATAGCTAGCAGCCGGCTAGCGCGCGCGACAGACAGACACAACGCGCACGTATAAATTGCGGACGCCCGCCATGCATATATTATGCATGCTGATGGATCATTACACTAATAGTGTCATCGGTTTGAGTATTGTATGCTAATGGGCTAATTAGCATATTGTATTGAGACGTTTTGAGCGGCTGAGAGCGACGTCGGCAGATCCGTCTTCAAGACGGACGGTGTTTATTTATCGCGCCCCGTCTGATTTATTCCGCGCGTCCTTATAGTTCGGCTGCACGTACAGGGATATTATGCAAACACAACCGTAAGAAGCAACATCTGTGCATGCGTTTGTGTGACGACGCACAATATTTCAAAGATGCAGACAGACAGACACACACACACACACACACACTCACACAGAGAGGGGGAGAGAGAGATAGAGACAGCCCATCGTGTTGAGCGGAACGTCGACTGTCGAGTCAAACAAACGACCGCAGTGAGATTTTTCGATCAATTTTAAATAAAGAAAGAATAATCTTTTTTTTTTTTTTTCCCTGGGTGTTCCGGAGTTTTCTTCCGCGAATCAGCCGTCGGAATGTTGTTGCGCGACTCAAAGTGACAAGGAAAATTTTAAATCAGTTAAGAAATTAAAAGTCAGCCCCAGTTCAGTTTGTCTCTCAGACCTCCAGCTGACCTTTGACCTCATTTCAGTACAAAATCAACCCACATCAAAAATATGTTTTCAAAAATTTAAAAATCAGAGTTGAAACCGTAAATCAGCCAGAAAAGGTGGAAATGTTGCTGTGAACTGTGTATGTGTGTGTGTGTGTGTGTGTGTGTGAGTTTCACTCTTTTCTTTAAATGCATTTTATGACTGTAAAAAAACTTTTGCTCATATTCTTGCTAGACATCTTCATATGTGTTTTTTAGTAATAAAAAATAAAATGTATGATGTTAGGTTGTAAATTAAAGAGTGATATTTGTATAAATGCTACTGAGGTGCCTGCAAGATCGATTTATCGAAGTAAATTGCAATATCGTAATTTTTTTTTCAAACCAAACGTCGCATTTTAGGAACTTGTCAAATTGGCAGCTTTCATGAAAAATTCACAAATAAAATCATTCAGTTTTTATTTATTTTCCTCTCCAAGGTTAGGCCGCACCACACACACACACACACACACACACAAACACTTAATTTTATTTTATTGGAGCAAAATTATCCCTGTTTTGGCTTTAGAAAATTCTCTAATAATCTGCAGTAATTTATTCCCCCGTCAAGAAACCAACGATTTGTTTTGCTGCCGTCAAACGTGCTGAAACGTCGATGAAGCGTTGGAACATACATATCATTTTTTAAGTTTAAAAAAAAAATAAATAAAAAATCTGGACTTATGTAAAAACATGGAAAAAAAAACCCAGCGTGAGTGCAGCGCAGCGGCGGCGGCGAGGTTCTGAGTGTTGGAGGAGGAGAAGAGAACGTCTTCCAACTGTAGGGAGCAGCAGTCGCCTTCCAAACAGGAGCAGCAGCAGCAGCAGCAGGGAGGGAGCGAGGGAGCGAGGGAGGAGGAGAGGGAGCGAGGCCTGGATGGATGCAAGAACCACAGAAGACGAAGAAGACGAGGAGGACGAGAAGGAGGGAGGAGTGTAATTACAGCCTACATACCAGCAGCGCCTCGTCATTGACTTCACTGTCCTAGAAAAAAAAATAACATCGCGTGGAGATTGTTTTCATCTGCAGGGATGAAGACGCGGGGAAAACACACACACACACACACAGACACACAACAGGCCTCTTGACCGTCGATGATGTCACTCCTCCAGCAGCCAATCGGAGGGCAGCGTTTGGCCTGGGCCAGAAAACAAAGTGAAGGTCTGTTGGGGGGGATTTCCTGCAGCGCTCTGTGTCCAAACAGAAATACACACACACACACACACACACACACACACACACACACACACACAGTTGGACACTGCACCGGTCATGTGACCCAATTTTTTTCAGGTCTCATGACCTCGTGAGGAATATACTGTATATATTTTTATCATTAATACTGAGACATTCAACGGGATGAAGCTCCTGAAGCAACTCAGAGCCTCCTGCAGGCCCTTTCACTTTCCTGTGTGTGTGTGTGTGTGTGTGTGTGCATGAGATGCCAAGGTGCACACACACACACACACACACACACACACACACACACACACACCACACACTTATTTTTTTAAATCGACGCTCAGACGTGACGGCAGTAAAGACAAATTATTCCAAAATCGAATCAGAAAATTCATCAAATTCATCATGTGATCTGCTGAACAAACTGTCTGGCTGGAAGATCAAAGATCCTTTCAAAAAAAAAAAATAAAAAAAAAAAAACTGAAAATGCATCTGTAGGGTAGGTGTCATGTAAAAATGAAAAAATAAAAGCACGATTAGAAATAAAATCTTTTTTGCCTCCATTCCATCATTGACACTTTAAACATATGTATTGAAAAAAAAAAGTAAATCTGTTTTAACGTGCAATTTAATCACCCCAATTAAAAAATAATTATGAATTAACATTTTTAGTTTCAATATTATCAATATTATTACCATCACAACTTCTACTGCTAAATCTTATTTATTTATTTTTTTTATTACATTTTATTTTGAAGACTTTTCTTCCTGTGTCTCCCACACAAGATGTGGCGACAACATTTTTCACCTGTTGCTGGTGAATTAGAAACCAATAGCTCGGAAAACATATGAGGTTGGACAACTTCCTGTCGCTGCTCCATCCGTCCATCCATCCATCCGTCCGTCCATCCATCCACCCGTCCATCCATCCGTCCATCCATCCATCCGTCCATCCATCCCTCCATCCATCCGTCCGTCCATCCATCCAACCCTCCATCCATCCATCCGTCCGTCCATCCGTCCGTCCGTCCATCCGTCTGTCCATCTATCCGTCCATCCATCCCTCCATCCATCCGTCCGTCCATCCATCCAACCCTCCATCCATCCGTCCGTCCATCCATCCATCCGTCCATCCGTCCATCCATCCCTCCATCCATCCGTCTGTCCATCCATCCGTCCATCCATCCATCCATCCATCCATCCATCCATCCATCCGTCCGTCCATCCCTCCATCCATCCATCTGTCCATCCATCCATCCATCCATTCCTCCATCCATCCGTCCATTCATCCATCCATTCATCACTGCTGCTGGATGGGAAATGAAACCTGGCCGTGATTGAGCACTTTCAATTTATTCCCCCAGAGCCCCTGGGGAATAGCAGCGCCCCCCGCTGGCCATCTCCACTCATACTGAGGGACTCCTCCGTCCCTCCGTCCCTCCATCCCGCCATCCCAGTGTGCCTCCATCCCTTTATCCATCCCTCCATCCCTCCATCCCGCCATCGCAGTGTCCCTCCATTCCTCCAGTCCTCCGTCCCTCCGTCCGTCATCGCTGTATAACGGTCGGCTGACATTTATAGATGACTTTTTTAGTGGTGTGTGTGTATGGGGGGGGGTGGGGGGTCGATGACACGGCTCTTCGGAAATAAAGTCGCTGTGATTCATGTAGTCTCGTCGCTCCTGCGTTAATATTACGAGCCAATGCATCACTCCGTCCGTCTGTCCATCCGTCACTAGCAGATGCTGTAAAACACTATTTGCTGTGACGGCGGGGGGTAACCTGAAACTTTAACAAAATAACGTGAAACACGTTGTGATGCATCGCTGAGCCCCCTTGTCTTTTTCCTCAGCGTGGCACCAATGCGCTGTACTTTCTGAAGCAACTCCCTGCTTTTCCCTCCATCACAGGGATGTTCCTCGTCATCCTGAGGGTCGCAACGGGACGCAACCGCTTTTTCGTGGTCCAGATCCTCCCTCACGCCCCTGCGACCGCCGCCGCCGCTGCATCCCGGCTGGCTGTCATTTGCAGGCGGAAGTCGTCCTCACCATCCCCCCCCCCCCCAACCCGCCCAGCCCACCCCCCTCGCATCTGTTTTGGCGGCCCAGGTGGCGGCAATCAGCTCCGACTCCAACAATTTGAAGAGGGACGGGACGCTGCTGTGTGTGTGTGTGTGCGTGTGCGTGCGTGTGTGCGTGCGTGCGTGTGTGCGTGTGTGGTGCGTGTGGTGTGTGTGCGAAATGGCCAATAAAGCTCAAACTGGCCTTCTAAAAAATGAAGTGTTAGTAAAAGTAAAGTGGGGGGCAGCCCCACTTTTTTTTTTCCCATCCTCCCCTCTGATTGGAGGAGAGAGACAAATGGCCCACGCTCCCCCCCGCCCCCCTGAAAATAATCTGTGGAAGGCTTCGGTGGGGATAAAAGGGAGGGCCTCTGGGTGGGGTTGGTGGGGGGGGCCTTGCGCCTGCAGGTAAAGAAGGAGAAGCGTCCCGGTAATGAAATGATCCACCTTCACTGAAAACCTCCACACCCTCACGGCTCATTTCTCACATCACTACTCTTCTTCTTCTTCTTCTTCTTCTTCTTCTTCTTCTTCTTCTTCTTCTTCCTTATCTTCATCCTCCTCTTCCTCCTCCTGGCCCTTCTCCTCCCTCTTGCTCTTCTTCTCCTCTACTTCTCCTCCTTCTCCTCACTCTTCTCCTTCTCCTTGTCATCTCGTTCTCCTTCTCCTCCTTCTTCTTCCACCTTATTTTTTCATAAAAAGCGCCATTTCAAAATGCTAATTTCCTAAATGTGTCCTCAGCGGCCGCTCCCCTCTCCTCACTTCCTCCCCCTGTACTTCCTCCTCTCGCTCGCTAGCTCGTACGTCGCACTCTTTCATTTCCCCTCTCGGCCCCCGCTGGAAATTACACGCGGCCTTGTTTTGCATGCGCAGATTCTTCCCTCGCTCGGGGAAATTTTATTTGTACGCACCGTCTTTGCCGCTAATGCAACAAATGAGAAACGGTGATCCGGAGGCCCGAGGAAACGGCGCTGCCGCCGCCGCCACAGCAGCAGCAGCCGCTAACCGCCGCTGTGATGTTTGAGCGTAACCTCCTCTCCCCCCACTCACCCAACTCTCCCCTCCTCCTCCTCCCCCCTTTAAAATAGCGCTGTTGATTCTCCATACCCCAATATTGACCCACCGTCTCTGTTTGATGTATGTACCCCACACACACACACACACACACACACACACACACTACGCCGCCGCCGTACAAACCCAATGTTTGGGCTTAACTTGTTAGTTCTGCTTCTGGAAAAGCCGCTGATGCCCCGAGATATTAGCATAGCGACGGACGCCGGCGCTCCGCCGCACAGTTTGCACACGCTCACTGATGGGTGACGAGTATGTATGTGTGTGTGTTGCCGTCAGAAACCCGGTCCAGCAGCAGCAGCAACACACACACACATGCTCCACGTTGGAATGCTAACATGTCGATGCTAACAACGCAGCAGCGGCTAAAGCTAATTTTAGCCTCGCAGGTGCTTCAATTTGATATGTTTTTTTGATTTCGGTGAGAATTTTTACCCATTTTTGCTTTAATTTGGCCTGGGTGGTGGTCGTGGGGGGTCCCTTTGATTTTCACTGAGGAACGACGTTTGTTAGCGTGACGATATTTGCGAATGCTAAAATGCGATTGTCTTAAATTCAGCAATCCTGGTGGTAAACTATACTAATGAAAAGCTCATCCTTTCATTTGCTTATCCTTCTCTATAAAATGATCCTCACGTGATGTCACAAAGGGCACTACACCCATCCCAGGTCAGTGCCCGAGGAATGTGACCAGACCACCCCCCCCAGTCTGGTGTGTACTCCGCCCTCGTAGCCCCCTAGGAACAGGTATAAGGTTCCAGCGAAGCTTCTTTAGCCTTTTTTAGTAGGATGCTGCAAACAGAGGGCTAAATGTTCAGTCTCGCTCCCTGCTGGATGCTCCGGATATTCACAGAGGTATGAAAACAAATATTAGAATTAGAAAAAATGATTGTTCAACCGTTGTTGACTGTTGATCGTGCTGAGCTCCTGCGAGGTGTGTTAGCGTAGCGGCGGCTTGTCTCCTCAATCACAGGAATCTGAGCCGCATCTGTTTATGCGGCGCCACGGCTCTTTGTACGCCGCCGCTCGACAACGTGCGGCGTTGACACTGGAGAGCATCCGTAGCAGCAGCAGCAGCAGCACCGAGCTCCTCCTGCGTCTCCCCCGCTGGGATGCAGAGATGTTATTAGAGCAGAAATATCAACAAGGCAGCAGTGAGCGATAGGTATCAACATCGCCCATAATCCCCCGCTGAGGCTCTGCAGCAGCAGCAGAAGCAGCAGCAGCTCCACCTCCAGCTCGTCAAGCTCCTGCTCTTCCAGCAGCTTCACCTGGAGCAGCTACAGCTCCACCTGCAGCTCCTCCAGTTCTTGCAGCAGCAGCTCCAGCTCCTGTTGTAGCAGCAGCTCCACTTCCACCTTCAGCTCCTGCTCCAACACCAGCTCCTGCAGCCCCTGCTCTTGCAGCGGCAGCTCCACCTCCAGCTCCTGCCTCTTGTTTACAGAGATGGCTGAACAGTGTAAACCTCATTACTGTGAACTGGGTCAGGGATCCCAGTCAAGAGTAATCAAACTGAATATTTAATGGGGTGTTACTGCTCCGCTCCTCACTCCCCCACCTCCCCTTCTCCCTTGTCCTCCTCCCCCTCCTTCCTCCCACCCCCCTCCTCTTCCTCCACCTTACCCAAAAAAACCCAAAAAAACAACAACTCCTCGCAGACTTCCTGTCCATCTGTGTCCGGCTAATCGAATCACCTGATGGCCGTCTGGCGAAGGGTGTGTGTGTGTGTGTGTGTGTGATTGTGTGCATGTGGGGGGTGTGGTGGGGTGTGGGAGGGGGCCCCCGGGGGTGGGGTTCTATTAATAGACGTTCTTAACTTGTGGCCTGCAGATGACAGGAAGAGCCTCCTGTGATGAGGAATGCCTTTGTTGTTTCCTTTTTTTCTTCTTCTTCTTTTTCTCGCTGTCTCGTCCAGGAGGTGGAAATGAATTTCTTGTGATTTCTTTCAAAAATGCGGAAAAATCCCTGCCGGCGGCGGCGTTTTAACGGGAATAGACGGTTTCAAAAAAGAAAAAAAGGAGGGGAGGGGGGCGGGGCTTGATGAAGCAGCAAACACTTTTACCCGCGACTTTCTTTCTTTTTATTTCTTTTTATTGTGGACGCCGGCTCAAAGGGGTTGGCGGGGAGGGGGGTGGGGGGTGCTGTTGGAAAAGGTTTGGCGGTGGCGGCGAGCTGCCTTCCCTCTTGCTCGGCGTCCAAGAAAAACGTATTGTGCGGCGGTTTGATGCGGCGGCTGGCCGACGATGAAGAAACACGCAGCTTCGCTTTTCAGAAGGCAGCTCCCCCGTCCGTCCGCCCGCCCGTCCGTCCGTCCGTCCGTCCGTCCATCCATCCATCCATGCATCCATCCATACGTTACAAAGACGGACTGATGGATGTATGGACAGCTCTGTGATGTATCCGGCCAAACCTGTAAGCGACCGCTAGCGGCTAACGGCGGCGCCTTGAAGAAGTTTTTGTTTCCTTCCAGAGAAACTGCAGGGTTTTTTCTTCTCCCCTCTCCTCCGTCCTCGTCCACTTTTGAGTGTCTTTTTAATTGGCGTTGAGATCTCGGCTTTTGTTGGGGGGGGGGGAGACGACAAAGTCCACTAGCTTGATGATGAGAAGGCGGCGCTGCGTCCGGCTGTGTGAGGAGACCGTGCGAGCACGTGACCATGTGACCATGTGGGATTCCTGGCCGCCGCTCGGCCTCCGTGTTCTTGGATCAGCCCTTCAAACGCTGCGTTTGAACGCCGCCGCCGCCGCAAATTCACCCAACAAACATCTTCAACTTTCACGCCGCACACAGGAACAAACAGACAGACAAACAAACAAACAAACAAACAACAAACACACACACACACACACACACTCACTCACTGGGGCCTTAAGTCAACTTCTTGATTCCAAACAGGAGGAGAAAAAAAGCCTTAATGATGTCGATCAAACATTGTGTCTTCACAGGCGACTGGCTGTTTGTGGCGGCGGTGGCGAGGATGGCCCCCCCCCCCCCCCACACCCTATTCAACACCCTCCCCCACTCCACCCACCACCACCCCCTGCCCTCCATCCCCCTCTTTGAAGGTTGAACGGCTGCCCAGAACGGAGGTTTGATGAAGCAGGTATGTGGGATGGTTCGACATATTGAAGACACTAATTGCTACTGAACACTCGGCCGGCTGTGTGTGTGCGCGCGTGTGTGTGTGTACGTGTGTGTCGGGGGGTGGGGATGGGTGTGTGTGTGTGCAGGGGCCTCGTTCTTTCTTTTTTTCCCCTGATTCGTGGCGATCCAAGAAACAAACAAACACGAGCGTCCGACCGTTTGTCCAAAAATTAGCGTCTGACTTTTTTCTTTTTTTTTTTTCTTTCTTCCTCTTCTTCCTCTTCTCACACTTGGACCGAGTGTTTTTTTTCCTTCTCTCCCTGGACGGACACACCTGCAGCTGGACAGCATCCCTTCTTTCCTTTGAAGACACCCCCCCCCCCCTCCCAACCCCCACACTCTGGTCTTCCTGTGCTAATTGGTTCCAGAGTGCGATTTTGAAAGTTTGATTTAAATTTAATGTTGAAGAGTTGAATTAAAAAACGAGATGGGAGTTGCCGCTCGGCTCCACCCAGATTTGCTGCTTTGCTGTGGGGTCACATGACCTTCTTCTTCCTCTTCTTCCTCCTCTTCTTCTTCTTTAGCCTCACATCACATCCAGACATCACATCATAGCTTCAAAAGTCCTGCTCTGCTGCAGTGGCTCTCCACTAGGGGGCGTACAGATTTTTTTTTAAGGAAAACGCTTCAAGAACATCGAGTCTGGATTCAAATTATGCTGAAATGAGCCAAAGTGGCCTCAGATTTGGGGTTACTCCCCCCAATCATCCTCCACGCGGGACCCCCAGTCTGTTAGGAGCCTCCCGTTACTGTGTGTGTGTGTGTGTGTGTGTGTGTGTGTGTGTGTGTGTGTGTGTAAAATAACCTCATATAAAAAAAGAGGAGCATGAATCAAAAAGCGTGACAGCCAGCAATGTGTTTCTACTTTTAGAGGAGGGGGGGGGATGAAACGATCGGGGGGGGGGTTGTGGCGAACTCGAAATGAGAAACAAAGGCTGCGTTTGTTTGGATGTACGGAATGCGATGGTGGCGGCGCTCATAAAAAATAAAAGAAAAAAGTTGCGACCTCGATGAACCGTCGCCGCTGCCGGCAGGCAGACCGACCCATGTGACTTTTGACCTTTTCTTTCTCTGTGTGTGTGTGTGTGTGTTTTTGCGCATCAGCGATGGCCGGTGTTGACTTCCCGTTAAAGGCCCCTCCCCTCCCCCCCTTTGAATAATCCGGCCCGAAAGGCCTCCGCGCTAACAGCTAGCGCTAGCTCGCACGCTAGCTCGCAATTATTCATCGTTGTGATTTGAATAAATCATAGGTGAGCGCCTCCTCTGGCGGCCGCTGGCGTTTGGCTTTGCCCCCCACCTCCCCTCCTCCCGCCCCCCCCTCGCTGTGATGTGGACCCAGAACACTTTTGACACGTCTCTGGAAACACACGTCTAATTTGTCCCCGAGGCGCCGCGTGATGACGGCCGCTGACACCGAGGCCTGACAACACGACTTCCTGCCGCCGCCGCCACCGCCGTCTGACCTCTTCTTCTTCTTCTTCTTCTTCTTCTTCTTCCTCCTCTTCTCCTTCCTCTTCCTCTTCCTCTTCATCCTGCTCCTGGCCAGTGCCCACGCTAAGACAACGCCCCCTCCGGAGCTGAGGGGGAGTAGCAGGGGGAAGAGGAGGAAGATGAGGAGAAGGAAGAGGTTGGGGGGTACGAAGAGGAGGAGGAGGAGGAAGATTAGGGCGAGAAGGACGAGGAGAAAGAGCAGGAGCAGGAAGATTAGGAGGAGAAGGAAGAGGGGAAGGAAGAGGAGGAGGAGGAAGAGGAGACAGACCCGGGGTTGTCTTCCGATTGAGTCCTTCCTCCCCTCTTCCTCCCCTCTTCCTCCTCCTTCCTCCACTCTTTTGGGACATCGGTTCGAATTAACGCCGCCGCCGTCTGACTCTTAAGGCAGCGGCGGCGCTGACAGCTGCTCCAACCCGCACACACGCACACACAAACACACACACACGCACGCACACACATGCACACGCACGCACACACACGCTCTCTCTCACCAGGTGCTGGTGGCTCCTCCGAGCTTCCTGTGACACCTACCTGTTTTTTAGAGCCGGCGACCCGTCAAGGGAGCCACATTTAATTAACGTAATGATCAAAGCAGAGCGGGGCGGAGCCAGTTTAGCCCTGAGGTAGCCATCCATCCCAGCACCCCCCTGTCCTCCCCCACTCCCTACCCACCCCCCCGCCGCCGCCGCTAATTATTTAGCATTAAGGTAGACGCCGTTTATGCGTACATGACTACTTCAAAGGTTTTGATTGGGGGCCTTCTCGCTTCGGTACAACAGCTCCGGCGCCCGAGGTGGTGTCGAGACATCAGCGCGGATAAATCTGCTGGTGAAAGACGCAGCAGCAGCGGCAGCAGCAGCGGCAGCAGCAGCCAGGTAGCCTTCCTTTATCCTGCCTGACAGCGCTAGCAAACATCAGCCGTGTGAATCCTAAATGAAGGGACACAGGGAGGGGAGGGCGAGATGAAATGTTTATTTCTGGGTTGCTGAATGGTTGGAAGGTGACCCCCCTCCCACTCCCCCGACAAGCCACCCGCTCGCCCTCCACCCACGAGAGGGGCGAAACTGCCATGTTGGCTCTTGGTTGCCTGTATCCCGGAATGAACTGCTACAGGAATCGTGGGGAAATGCAGCCGTTGGTCGAGAAGTTTACAACCCTCAAATGGAGCTACGCAATCAGTCGCCCTTTAGCTGCCAGGAAATTGAATTCGGAACGGTGGAACAAACAAAGTTTTCTAAGTGCCCTCTACCGATGTTTCAACTTTAATCAATCAATTTCATTTGTACAGCACTAAATCACAACCAAAGGCATCTCAAAGCACCACCTGTTTGACTCCCAGTAATCGTCAGCATCTTTGAAATGGGAAGGTGGAGCTAACCTGAGATATAACGAGTGCATATTCACTTGCCTTTAAGAAGTTTAGGTGGCGAGGTAATGAAACATTGCTTCTCCTCCACCTCTCTTGAGGAAGGAGGCGTTGCATAAACAAAGATATTGGAAGGCGGCCGTTTCCAATGAGTCATCTCCGTCTCCATCATTGGATGCAAAAGAAACGCCCGTCCTTTCGCTTCCCTTGCAGCTCAACAATTAGCCAACAACTGAAAAGTAGCCTAAAGGTCCTTGCACACCGAGCTAAAAGGCGAAGCGATGCAAAAAAGTGACGCAAAAATGTGAATTTTTCGGCAGCAAATTTTTTCCATGAATCAAAAATTCCTAGAAGGCGTGACGTGAATATGCATATAAATTTCCCTAAGCAAATGAAGTTTGTGGCTCCTTCTCTCGTGCTGAAGGAGAAACAATGGAGTCGACTACATCCTCAACTGATGACGTCCTGGTGATGGTTGGATTGAAAAAGAAAAAGAATAGAAGTCTATGGGTTCACCCAATTTTGTCCCTGAGAGAGGTGTTGCAGCCGTTAAATTAATGACTGACTTTCGTATGCCTAGTTCCTTAGTTTAGAGTGGACATGTGTACGATATTATTCTTTGTTTTTCCTGTCTTGAGAGGGCGTGCGGTGTGTGTCAGCTGGATATATAGGTCAGGTGATGACACAGCAGCGCAGATGGATGATACTAAATGTTTGGTTGAGAAGCAGCAGTAAGAAACAACAGTTTTTTGACGACGTTATTTAAGTTCCTGTTGCCAAAGATTTTTTCGTTTTGCTTTGGATGTGCTCATCACTTAGAAAGCCTTTTGGAACAGATTTAAACGAAAGAATAAAAGATGTGATTTTTAAAAGTGTGGCGACTGAGAAATTGTGTTTTACGTGCCTTCTACAGCACGGTTTTCACGTAAAAGCCGACATAAGAGGAGATGTGTAAGTTCAGCTCGACAATCCAGGAGCTTTGAAAAAACATTTTACCCAGTGAAATTTCGCCAGCACTTTAGAACAGTGTTTCCCAATCTTTTTTGAGCCACAGAACATATTTTACATTTGAATAATCACACTGCACACCACCAAATGAATATGTCAAAAAACGTATTCAATTAAAGAATGAAACTGTAGTCTCAATTTACAGACTCTGTGTGAAATCTGGCCCTGTTAGACACACAAAGACCTTCAACTGCTCTGGCTCTCTTTCTTTTATTCAACCTTATCTTCTTGAAAAGCCCAGCTCACAGAGCGTAGGTCTGTCGTGGAGAAAGGGAGCAGAGCCGTTCAGCTTGGAGATGGCGTTTAAGTTTGCTTGGAACCATGGCACTGTTGGACAGCTTTCCCCCGCACACCAGGCATAACGGAATGGGCTCGGTTGGTTCCCCAATAAAAGTGAATCCAAACGCAATGTAACTTTCATTGTATTGTCTTGAGCTCGCCTTGTTTTTTTTACTTTCTTCTGACCTCTACTCATACTTGGGCCTTCATCTGGGTCAGAATGTTCTGTTAGAACCACGAGTCAGTGTTTACTCTGTTTGAGTTAGCCTCCAGCCAGCGCCACGTTGGGGCGTGTTCTTGTTGGAACTTCTTGATAATTGTTGAGGTCGCTGTGACGTACCAAAGACGAGTGATTCCTTTGTGAATTCGCCACATTATTTATCCATCGCGATCGCCGCCGCTGTCTCACTCGAAGCATCATTTATTCTGCTGTTTGAGCACCAGCAGGTTGAAACACAGGTTTATTCACTACCTGTTGCCATCTAGTGCCTCCGCACACCTGATGATCCCTCATGGCACACTAATGTTCTACACACTAATGTGCCGCGCCACAGTGGTTGGGAAACTGCTTTAGAATGTTTGGAGGACAATTTGGAGGACTGCTCCGTCAACTGGCTTGTGTTTGCAGAGGGAGAGAACATTCCTGAAGTTTGATCTGACGTCATCGATCATCCAACATCATTTTGACTGGCCAGAGGTCCAGCTGTTCGCTTTTTCCACAAGACCGAAAAAATAACAGACGCTTTTTTTGCTCCGCGAACATTCGCTGTCAGTGTGTACGGTTCCATTGACTTCAATAGGTTTTAAAAAAACGCAAATTATTCGCCTCGCGAATTCGCTACCTGTGTGTAAGGACCTTAAAAAGTAGCTCTGAAATTGACAGTGAGGTGGTGCGCGACGGCTGCAGAGGTCGATTACCGACTCACTTCATTTCAAAAACGTTGGTGGCAAAGTAATGAAACATTGTTTCTCTCTCTCTCTCTCTCTCTCGGGGAGTGTTGCTGAAACAACAAAGAGATTTGGAACGCGGCTGCAGCCTTCCCTCTCCTCCTACTCCTTCTCCTTCTTCTTCTTCTTCTTCTTCTTCTTCTTCTTCTTCTTCTCCGTCTCACTCATCGGGCTCGATGCACTGTTGTTGTTGCAGTGGGCAGACTGGACCCACTGGTCTGCCAGCGAGCAGCGGTCCAAGGCTGTTTCCATGACAAATTCCACAATTCTCTCCCGGCAGTTTGCACAATGTCCCTCCATCCCTCCCTCTGTCCCTCTGTTTCTCCATCCCTCCCTCCGTCCCTCCATCTAACTGTCCGGCCGTCCACATTTGCATTTTTTTGCTGCGGCCGTGCCAGAGATCCTGTTCGTCCTCCCTTCCAGGGGAGTTTACTGCCCTGAAATGACTCCAAAAATTAGAAAAAGAAAAATTGGAAAAAAATCTTCCCAGACGCAGCCGTCCTGAAACAATCCCACTTTTAGCCAAACATCCCACCATCTCCTCCCTTTGATGGACTCGCTGCTTCCTGTTGACTGGGCGTCAGGTGCTCCAGGGGGTTGTTAGCTGTCACTGTGGTTGAGCTCCACATCGAGATAAAGTCCATCAGATAAAGTTGTTAAAGTGCAACAAAGAAGAAAAGAAGAAAAGGGCCTCTGTGCCTGGAGGACCCTGTGTCTGCTGTGTGGCTCCTTTCACCAGCCGTCCAGGAAAGTACCTCCACTGTCCCACCACCTCCTCCTCCTCCGCCACCACTTCCAGCTCTAGCTCCTCCACCACCACCTCCTCCACCTTCAACTCCAGCTCCTCCACCACCTCTTCCTCCACCTCCACCTCCAGCTCCTCCATCAACACCTCCTCCACCTCCAACTCCAGCTCCTCCACCACCTCCCCCTCCAGCTCCTCCATCAACACCTCCTCCACCTCCAACTCCAGCTCCTCCACCACCTCCCCCTCCAGCTCCACCTCCAGCTCCTCCACCACCTCCCCCTCCACCTCCACCTCCAGCTCCTCCATCAACACCTCCTCCACCTCCAACTCCAGCTCCTCCACCACCTCCCCCTCCAGCTCCTCCATCAACACCTCCTCCACCTCCAACGCCAGCTCCTCCACCACCTCCACCTCCCCCTCCACCTCCAGCTCCTCCATCAACACCTCCTCCACCTCCAACTCCAGCTCCTCCACCACCTCCCCCTCCACCTCCAACTCCTCCACCACCTCCCCCTCCAGCTCCTCCATCAACACCTCCTCCAGCTCCTCCACCACCTCCCTCCCCTCCACCTCCTCCATTAACACCTCCTCCACCTCCTCCACCACCTTCCTCCACCTCCACCTCCAGCTCCTCCACCACCTCCTCCACCTCCACCTCCAGCTCCTCCATCCACCTCCTCCACCTCCAACTCCAGCTCCTCCACCACCTCCCCCTCCCCCTCCACCTCCAGCTCCTCCATCAACACCTCCTCCACCACCTCCCCCTCCACCTCCAGCTCCTCCATCAACACCTCCTCCACCTCCAACTCCAGCTCCTCCACCACCTCCCCTCCACCTCCAACTCCTCCAGCTCCTCCATCAACACCTCCTCCAGCTCCTCCACCACCTCCCCTCCACCTCCTCCATTAACACCTCCTCCACCTCCTCCACCACCTCCTCCACCTCACCACCTCCAGCTCCTCCACCACCTCCCCTCCACCTCCACCTCCAGCTCCTCCATCAACACCTCCTCCACCTCCAACTCCAGCTCCTCCACCACCTCCCCTCCCTCCACCTCCAGCTCCTCCATCCACCTCCTCCACCACCTCCACTCCACCTCCAGCTCCTCCATCAACACCTCCTCCACCTCCAACTCCAGCTCCTCCACCACCTCCCAGCTCCTCCACCTCCACCTCCAGCTCCTCCACCACCTCCCTCCTCCTCCTCCAGCTCCTCCACCACCTCCCCTCCACCTCCAGCTCCTCCATCAACACCTCCTCCAGCTCCTCCACCACCTCCCCTCCACCTCCACCACTCCTCCATCCACCTCCTCCTCCTCCTCCACCACCACCTCCCCTCCACCTCCACCTCCAGCTCCTCCACCTCCAGCTCCTCCACCACCTCCAGCTCCTCCATCAACACCTCCTCCACCACCTCCCCTCCACCTCCAGCTCCTCCATCAACACCTCCTCCACCTCCAACTCCAGCTCCTCCACCACCTCTCCTCCACCTCCAGCTCCTCCACCACCTCCTCCACCTCCAACTCCAGCTCCTCCACCACCAGCTCCTCCATCCTCTCCTCCATCAACACCTCCTCCAGCTCCTCCACCACCTCCCCCTCCACCTCCACCTCCTCCATTAACACCTCCTCCACCTCCTCCACCACCTTCCCCTCCACCTCCACCTCCAGCTCCTCCATCAACACCTCCTCCACCTCCAACTCCAGCTCCTCCACCACCTCCTCCTCCTCCTCCACCACCTCTTCCTCCACCTCCACCTCCAGCTCCTCCATCAACACCTCCTCCACCTCCAACTCCAGCTCCTCCACCACCTCCTCCTCCGTCGCCACACCATCACCTCCTCCACCTCCTCCTCCACAGCACCACCACATGCCTCCACACACAAACCAGCATTGTCTTCATTTTCTCATCCATCTCCGTCACCGTGATGTAACACCAGAGCCTGGCAGCGCAGGCATCAGCGCTTAGACCCTCTTCTACCTCTTCTTCTTCTTCTTCTTCTTCTTCTGCTACGTCCCATTCCTCTTCTGCTTCTTCCTCTTCATCTTCTTCTTGATGGAATGTCTTTCAAATATTGATGCTATCTCAATGTGGCACTGTAACACTCTATGCATGGTCAGATCAAACCTTCATTTTTATGTTTTAATTGAAAGACTTGCAAAGCTTTTATAGAGACTTGGTGCAACAAGAATATCATGCCTGCTGTGTTTTTAACAATGAGCTGTTTCTTGCTTGCGTAAATGTTTAAACTTCAAAGTTTTAATCATTTACTTACTTACAGTAAGTACTTATTAATTGATTCATTCATTCATTCATCTTCCATACCCGCTTATTCCCGAGCTCAGGGTCACGGGGATCTGCTGGATTCTATCCCAGCTGTCATAGGGCGAAGACTATTAATTGATTCATTTATTTGTTTACTTACGTTTAGTTACTTATTCATTCATCCATCAATTGCTTTATTTATTTATTCATCGTCTTTATTCTTATTTCATGTACGTCTTTTTCTTCTCCTCCTTCTGTGAACTGTCTGGTCAGGATGAGTAAAAGCAGGCCTGCAGCCACCAGCAGGGTCTTCCCCCTCCGGTGGGCCGCAGCATGAATAGACAAGAGGAGAACAGACTGACACACACACACACACACACACACACACACACACACACACAGGCCTCTCATTGAATCATGTGAACCCAGACAAGGGAGGGGGATTTTGACAGTTCCCTCCGTCTCGGAGCGCCGGCGCTCCGGACAAAAGGCCTCACTGTCTGCCCATCTCACCTCCGGGCGCTGCCGGATGAGGAGGACAAAACACCGAAGGAAAAGAAGAAGAAGAAGTGTTGAAGAAGACCTGAGAAGCCCCCCCCAGCATGGCCAGCAGGTCTCTAACCTGTCGGCCAGCAGCTGGCGACCACCTGTGGAGCTTGACCAATCAGAGGAGGAGCCCCACCGAGGCTGTTTATTATCAGCCCCCTCAAGTGTATGCGTGTGTGTGTGTGTGTGTGTATGCGTGTGTGTGTGTGATTGTATCAGTGTGTTGTGTGTGTGTTACGGAGGTGTTCAGACCAGGACGTATCCTCCTTTGGAGTTGACTTTTAAGAGTGTGTGTGTGTGTGTGTGTGTGTGTGTGTGACCTTCCTGCTCGGTTCCACCACCTTTTATTTTTATTTATTTATTTATTTTTGAAGAAGCAGGACAAACAACAACAACAACAACACAACAACAACAGTACCTCATTCCCAGAAGCCCTCTGCCCGGCGGCGTTGGTACTGCTACTGCTGAAGAAGAAGTAGAAGAAATATGGGGAAAAAAAAAAATCAAAAGTCATAAATAAATAATAATGAAAAAAGAGCAAAGTCTCGGAGGCGACAGCAGAAGACTGTTGCGTGACTATCTTTAAAATCTCCAAAGACGAGTTGGGGTGGGGTCTGAGGGGATGGAGATGAGATGTGACCTCTGTCCATGCCCCCCACCCCCTCCACCCCCCCTTCCACCCCCCATCCTCCCAACCCTCGCATTATCCAATTAGCTCTTTATGAGCTTCCAGTGCCTGGGAGCCTGGAATTCCTTCCCGCCGCCACCAGACAAGAGGTGCTCTTGTGTTTGACACTGCCGTGACCGTTTTGGACTGCGGCAGATAGAAAACAGATATTAATCATCGTTTGGACACACATGAATGTCGAGGAGGGGTGTGTGTGCGGGGGGTGGGGGGAAGAATCAGCGCTAGCTAGGTCACGAAGGCCTGAGTCAGTGGACGCGGAGGAACACGGCGGCTCTTTGTGTCGCTGCCGTTCCCAGGAAGCTGGTCCCATGACTGGAGGTGACTGACATCATCACCAGTGCTGCACACACACACACACACACGCACAGGGGCCACCTTGTCTTCCTGCTGAGCCCCCCCCCCCCCCCTGTCCTTTCCTTTCCTTCAGCTCCACAAAGAAGAAACACCTCCTTCAAGTGCAGGAAAATGACACTCCAGCTCATGATGAATGGTACTTGACCTCTACGCCCCCCCCCCCCGTCCCCCCCACTCCTGTGTGAGCGAGCGAGCAAGCGAGGAGGGGGTGTGGCACCTAACATCACCCTGGAGATGGCGACACATCTTGTGTTTTACATCCGGTGGATGAACCAGGAAGCAGCAAATGAAGATTAAATATCTGCTGATCAACCTCGGATGGAAATTGGACTGCCTTTTCTCTGACCCCCCCGCCCTCTCCCCACACACACACACACACACACACACACACACACACACACACACACACACACACAGCCTCGGAGCTCCAGCCTATTGCTGTTCTATGAGATACACCCCCCTGCCCCTTTTGTTGCATGATTAATTACCACCAGCAACGGTAACGTCGGGATTAGCAATTAGCCGTCAAACAGTCAGTCTGGGACAGCAGCTAATTGTGCGGCCGGCTGGTTGTTGGGAGATGGTGGAAGGAGGAAGAGGAATAAGAAGGCAAAGGAGAAGGAAGTCGAAAAAGGAAGAGGAAGAAGAGGAAGAGGAAGAGGAAGAGGTGGCACTCTTTGATCTTCTGCACGTCGCTTCATTTCTCATGAATATTCACCGTGTGGGAACTTTGCAAAGTTACCTTCACGCTGCCTCTCCTCATCCTGGTTGGCCTGAGACTAAGAGTGTGTGTTCAAGTGTCTCTGTTCAAGTGTGTGTGTGTGTGTGTGTGTGAAAGACGTCCACCTGTGTCCTGCTGGACTCGGAGGCCAAAGATCAAACCCCAGGCAGCCCCCGCCGACACAAAAGACAAAGTTTCCTCCTCGGGCCAAGAAAAAGTCTTTGCTCTCAGACGGAGCTCCGCCCTCCATCCCCCACCTCTGCACCCATCCATGGGAAGAAGCCCACCGGCTGCACCGGCGGGGAAATGAAAGGTTTTGGCCCCGAGGGCGTCGATTGTTTCCCGCCAGGAGGGGGCGGAGCCTGTCAACGCATCTGACAGACGTCAGGCGTATGAAATAATAAAACTCCCTTTCTCCTCTTGTCACTGTGCTGCAGGTTCAAAGCGGGGCCCCCGACACCATGTAATGAAATTAGCGCTCGCTGCTAAACAGGTTTCAATCAGGGCGGCTGCCGGCGGCCAAGAGCCTCCGTGGCCCCCGGCCAGGAGTCGGGGGAGGTGGGGCGGTGCATTCAGCCGCCGCCCTTTGAGCCGTCACTCAGCCAGGTAGTCCCACCGAGCGGGAAGCCCCGCCCACCGCGGAGAAGCGGGACCTCTGGTTGGTTCTTGGAGGAGCGCGAGGCGGCTCCTCACACTTCGAGAGGCCCTCGGAAATAAAACGCAAGGGCTTCATTTCCTGCTGCTTCTTCTCCACCCAGCAGGAAGAACATTGGTTTTATATTTTGCATTTTATTGCTGAAACTGAGATATAATAACGTAGATGATTTAAAACCATGAATAATTTAGAAACAAGAGGCCTTCCTCCTCCCCTCCTCCTCCTCCTCCTCCTCGCCCAGTCAGTTAGAGCCACTGACTGGAAGAGCCAATGAGAGCCGAGCATCCTGAACCCGTCAGTGTTGTGAGGCTGTGTTTCTGTGTGTACGCTGTTATTTATTCTCAGTTTGTGTTGTTTCAGTGTGTGGCTGTAACCTTTCAGCCCGCAGGGCTGCACGGCTCCCCTTAAACACACCGCACTGTTAACAAAGGATGCTCATCCTCTGTGCGCGTGTGTGATGCATGCATTTACATGTGCCTGCTCATGCGTCTGCGTGATGCATGTGTGTATTTGCTCTTTGTGCGTGTGTGTGTGTGTGTGTGTGTTCTTGCCTGCAGGCCTGTCTCCTGAGCCCTTCCCTTCCACCACACACACACACACACACCTTAAACTGATGGCTTTGAATCACCAGCAACCCTGCTGCTAATTTATTTGCGCTGAGCATTATGGGAATTAATGTACCTGACATTCAATGACAACAGCCGGCGCTTTGTGGCCCTTTTTACATTTCAACACACACACACACACGCGCACACACACACAGCTGCCGATTGAAAAATCTTCCCACCTAGCTGTGAGACACACACACAGACACACACACACACACACACACACACACATACACTCGGCGGGCTGTGAACCTCTGGGTGCGCGAGGCTGTTAGCGGTGGCTGATGATAGTAGCAAAACATTAACATAATAATTAGTGTCTTGTAATTGTTTCATTAAAACCAGTTGTTCCATTTCTCCTCTTGTTCTCCCAGAAGACGCCAGTCGGAGGTTTGGACGGCGGCCAACGCGGCGGCTCGGTCCACGTTTGTGCCGGCTCAAGATGCTCGCCGGCTCACCGGGAAGCCGAGGAGACGGCGGGTGGGTGCGCGTGTGTGTGCGTGCGTGTGTGTGTGCGTGCGTGCGTGTGTGTGTGTAGTAGTAGTAGGAGGAGGAGGAGGTCTAAAAAAAACAGCATTTAAACGCTTTAAATACGGCTGTAGCCTTTTTAAAGCTTAATTTATTTAAATCATTGAAAACGTGTTTTGAGGCAGGACAGGACCAATCAGCATCCCTGGAGGGAAAGAAAGAGGGCGGGGCTTAATGCGTGGGGGAAACAGGAAGTGTGTGAGTGTGTCAGCGTGGATGTTGGTGTGACTCGAGTTCCGAGATTCTTCCTCCCTTCCGCTTGATGGATGTGTGAAAATGTGAAAAGAGCCCCGCCCCTGCCCCATCCTCGCAGAGCCCCCCCCCCCCCACCTCTCCTACCCCTGGAGGTCGTCGCCCGCGTTTACCAACTGAAACTGTTTCCGTTAGCGACCGTTAGCATCACCCTGCGGCTACAGCACCGCGGTGGTCGCACCTCTGGGTCTTCAACCGTCTTTGTCCACGTTCTTCCTCTTCTCCTCCTTCTTGTTTTTCTCTGACCGACTTTTTGTCTGGCTGACAGGGGAGGAAAAGAAACAGATGAAGAAGACGAAGAAGAAGAAGAAGAAGAAGAAGAAGAAGAAGAAGAAGAGGATTTTGCGGGCGTGGTGCCAGCGTTGCCCCCGTAATGAAGCGGATCCTGCGCAGGATGTCGGCGGGTCTCAGAAAAGGTCAGGCGGCCCTAATCGTATCGACGGGCTGGCAGTTCATTTAGAGGCTGCGGGCACACACACACACACACACACACACACACACACACACACACACACACACACGCACACAAACACGCATGCAAACTGGCGCTCATGCATACGCAGCGGCCGCCGCCTGCCTGCCTTGCCTGGCTGTGAAGTGCGCACACACACACACACACACACACACACACACACACACACACACACACACGAAAGCACAGATACACACACGTGTGCACACAAACACACACACACACACTCACCTCATTAGCATTTTAAAGAGGAATTCCACTCGTTTAGCGTTTAGTACCTGCCAGTCTGCATTTGTGAGCGCCATCGAGTCCAAAAGCCTCCGACTGAAGGAGTGAAACCTGTGATGTCATTAACATTTAAATTATAAAGGCACCGCACGGCCACGCTGTCTGTGTGTGTGTGTGTGTGTGTGTGTGTGTGACTGTAGGCACACAATAGCTGATTGAAGCGGCCGACGTGAATAAATACACAACCTGACTCTTTTCTTCTCCTCCTCCTTTCAGCTTCCTTCATTCCTGAGTTTTTTTTCCTTACCCACCTTTTTTTTTTTTTTTTTTTTTTTACCCTTTTTTTCTTTTTTACGCCCCACTGATAATTATGATTTCTGTTTAGGTCATAAATTGTCTTTTAACTCCTCCATTATGCGATAACGCTCATTATAATGTGAGCCCCGAGGGGTCAGACGGGAGAAAGTGAGGATTTAAAAGCCTCTTTTTTTTTTTTCCCTTTTTCTTTTTTTAACGACAAGGAGGAGAAGCGGTGAAAAGGCGGGGCGGGGGGGGGTGTTGTTGAGGAGTCCTGTTGCGTGTCGGGAGGAGACGTTTGCAGGTCGAAAACAGAGGAAAAAAATGGTTTACCTGCTGTTTGTGGAGTTGAACAGGATTTTCAGATCCGTTTTCTTCCTCCGAGCTGCAGAAAAATTGCGTCAAAAAGCATTTTCTGCATTGAAAAAACAAAAAACTCCAAAA
The DNA here is from genome assembly GCA_009823395.1 of Thamnaconus septentrionalis. Lineage (NCBI taxonomy): Eukaryota > Metazoa > Chordata > Actinopteri > Tetraodontiformes > Monacanthidae > Thamnaconus > Thamnaconus septentrionalis. The sequence goes on along the minus strand of CM020501.1, from coordinate 1,506,567 downwards.
TGTGTCTTTGGGAGAATTCAACACGCGGATGCAAAACCTTACTTTTCAGGAGGTTGAAATGAAAAAGCATTTTAAATGAAAAAATATTTGTTTGAAACAAATAATACGGCTGCTCCTGCTGGCCGGGAGGACGCTGAGTGGCGTGATGTCACGACTGATCAAGTCTGGACCAGTCTGAACCGGTCGACCCCCCCCCCCCCTCCTCCAACATCCAACCAAAACCAACACAGCTAAGTTTCTTTTTCATTTTTTTCATTATTACTGAGTCGTTCAACAGGAAGGAGCTCCTGAAGCAGCTCAGAGCCTCGCAGGCCCTTCCACCTTCCTGTGTGTGTGTGTATGTGCACGTGCATCAGATGCCAGGCGCACACACACCTCCACACTGCATGCAAAGACACACACACACACACACACACTGACTGTCGTGGCTTTGCAGCTGCTTGCTCTCCACTCCACTCTGGCTGCAATAAGAGGCTGCCGTGTCATCGGCCAAGTGTGGCGGGAGGTGTGTGTGTGTGTGTGTGTGTGTGTGTGTGTGTGTGTGTGAGAGAGAGAGTGAGGCCGCGTCACTCGGGCAGATAGTTAGACACCACCGGCAGGGCTCTGACATTTACTGTGTTTTTTTGACAAACTCGTGACGAGCGCCTCCTGCAGATCATTATGGAAGCATTTCTGTCTCCCTAATCAAGATGGATGCTGCCGAGCACGACGAGCAGGAGGAGGAGGAAGAGGAGGAGAAGAGGAGGAAGAGGAGAAGGAGGAGGATGGAGGAAGAGGAGGAGGAGGAAGAGGAGGAGAAGAGCACGACGAGCAGGAGGAGGAGGAAGAGGAGGAGGATGAGGGAGGAGGATGAGGGAGAAGGACGAGAAGGAGAGAGGAGGAGGAGGAGAAGAGGAAAGAGGAGGAAGAGGAGAAGGAGGAGAAGAAGAGGGCTCCAGAAGGCAGGCAGGGTGTGTGTGTGTGTGTGTGTGTGTGTGTGTGTGTGTGAGTGAGTGAGTGTGTGTGTTTAACACATCCCCCCACCCCACCCCCCCCAGACAGATTTGTTGGCAGCGGAAGATATAAAGCGACGCCCCGGCGTTGACAATGTTTCTGTCAACTTATTGAATCTTCGGCAGGCAGAAGATATAAAAAAATAAATAAGCAACCCGAGGAGGAAGGAGGAGAAGAAGAAGAAGAGGGCAATCTGGGAGGCGGGCCGCAATCTGAAACATTGATGAATAAATACGGGAGATATGAATGTGTTTGTTTGTTTGTTTGTTTACGCTGGGGGTCGATCTAATACGCCGCCCTGGAAATCACACAAACACACACACGCACACGCACATACATTCGTGTGTACACACAGACACACACTGCCGCCGCCTTCGCAAGGGGGTAAAAAAAAAAGAGTGATTGGTGTCGCGCTCTGCAATTAACTCCAGCAGCTCCGACGATAAATCAACTTCCTGAACTCTGCGTCGAGGAGGCCGTGTTTGTGAAATTAGCGCCATCCGCTAGCGTGTGTGTTTGTGTGTGTGTGTGTTGGGATCCTGTGGGGAGGAGGGGGGGCGTTCAGGACGCCCCATTTCACAAAATCACGTTTCATTCTTCAGTTCTCGGGGGAGGGGGGCGTTCAGTTTATCTACCAATGGAAGTGGGTTTGAAACTGATCGTCTGCTTGGTTGCAGCTGAGGTGCAGAACATCTGACGCCCCCCCGCTCCTCCCTCCCACCTCTTCCCTTAAACCGCTGTGCGGCGCCGTTATGAGTCGCCATGCTCGGGTCAATCACGGCTCCATTCAGCGTCGCTTCGCCCGGATTGGGGGGGGGGGGGTTGCGTTTTATTGCTTTGCTTTTTCATGTTTCACTTGCGCGATGCTTGCACACGTGTGTATGTGTTGGTTCGTGTGTGTGTGTGTGTGTGTGTGTGTGTGTGTGTTCATATATGTACGGGTGCATTCCCTTGCAAGTGCAGTCGATAACGCTAATCCTGTTTACCCCCAACACCTCCACCTCCACCCCCACCAACACATATATGTATATATATATATACACACATATACATATACATATATGTGTGTGTGTGTGTGTGTGTGTGTGTGTGTGTATATCCACTTCAAGGAGCAGCGGCGGCCCCTGCACCCGGCCGTCCACACACACACACACACACAGAACAAAGGAGGGACCCCCACTTCATCTCGGATTCCCTCTCTGAATATGTAAAACGTGTTGGTGGAGTCAAGCAGGAGCAATGAGCAGAACTATCTGGGCCAATGACAGGCCTCCCCTGTGGTCAAATACAGCCCCCCTCACTTCCCCCTCCACCCCCCCTCCAGTCTCTTCTCAGATAACCAGTAGGAGTAGCTGTGGGCTGTGTGTGTGCGTTTGTGTTAGTGTGTGTGTGTTGAACTCTGGCCCTTCAAGGCTTCTTCTTCTTCTTCTTCTTCTTCTTCTTCTTCTTCTTCTTCTTCTTCTTCTTCTTCTCCTCTAATCTCCTGCTTCCTGTCGCTGACGACAGCAGAGGGTTTTGATGTTTGCGGTCAGGAGGAGGAGCCGCACTTCACCTTCCGACGACGCGCATTTTCTTCCTATTTTTTGTCTGAAAGCACGAGGCCCCGACTGGCCGACCGTCCGTCCCGTCCCCTCCCTCCTCCGACTGATTCATTGTTGTGCGTGCGTGTGTAGTTGAAAAAAAGAAATAAAAAGAAATTCCGCTGGTGAACAGAATACAGGACGTGAAATCCCGGCCTTTCACGCTGGCCTCCTGACCATCACTGTTCATTTTCTCACGCAATCAGTTGCTTCTTTTGATTTATGACTGTTGCAGATTCTGCTGCTGGACTCCGTGACGGCCATTAAAGTCTGAGTCATCGCAGCGACTGCACGTCACGCTCAGCTCCCTCATCTTTATGTATTTATTTATTTGGTCGTTCGCAGGCATCTGCACAGTTTTTTTTCTCTCTTAGTAGCAACTTTTTCTTTCTTGTGCTTCATCCTTTTCTTCTTCTACTTCTTTTTCCTTCTATTTTCTTTTTCTTCTTCAACTTTGTTTTACTTCTTCTACTTTCTCTTCTACTACTTTTTACTTCTACTTCCTCTTTCTTCTTCTAATTCTATTTCCTTCTTTTCTTTTTCTCCTCTAATTCTATTTTCTTCTTCGACTACCCCTTTTTCTTCTTACGTTTACTTCCTCTTCTTTTACTTCTTTTCACTTCTCCTACTTCCTCTTTTTCCTCTAATTCTATTACTTATTCTACTTCCTCTTTTTCTTTTTCAACTTCCTTTTCTTTCTTCTACTTTTTCTTTTTCTTCCTCTGACATTTTCTTCTTCTTCTACTTGTTTTTCTTCCTCTACTTGCTTTTCTTCTTCTTCTTTTTTCCACTTCATTGGATATAATTGTAGTGTTTTGCGTGAGGAAGTGGCCCCCTGAATCACAGGAAAAAACAAACATTTGAAAATTCTATGTGAAAATATTTTTTATTAACTCGGTTAGCTCGGAGATATTTATCAGCTTTTACGAGGTGATAATGTGTTGAGTGGTTGGTGAGACGCCCCCCCATCCCCCTGGCCTCCTCCTCCCTCCCCCATCGCCCTCCCCAACCCGTTGGCACGGGCGGCGCCCCCTCTCGGCCCGCCACCGGCGCCGAGGGAGATCCTGATCCACAGAAGCCGTGGCTGCTCCTCAAACCCGCCGGCAGATGCTCCCTCTCTCCTGCCACGCCAGCCGGCACCATGCCCCCCCAGCCCCCCACCCCGAGCCCCCTCCAACCCCCACCAACCCCACCACCACCGCTCGGGTTGGTCTGTCTGTCCATTCGTCTGTCCATCTGTCCGTCAAAGCCTCCACCGTGCATTGAAAACACACTCATATTTTCCAAAGCCGGCGAAAAGAGGAAAAAACTGAAAAAAATTGATCATCATCTTAGTAAGGAAAAAAATAATTTATGTAATTTTTTTTTTAAAGAAAGGAAAAAAAAGGTTGATGGAAGGCAATATGTTGCCATGAATTATTGATCGGCTGACGTGGCAGCACGGCCACATTGGCTGATGAATGATTGATGGCAACATGTTGCGGTCGCCAGTCTTTCCTAGCTGGCGCTGGGTCGGACTGGACCGGCACCGCCACCGGCTGGAGGGTGAGGGGGGTGCTGTAGCGCCCCCTGCTGCTGCTAGCTGCTAATCTTCTACTCTTAATTGGCCCGCGACACAAAGGAAAACTTCATTTTTGCTAATGTGAAGTATGTGAACTTTATGAGCCCATTCAGCATCGATTGACTTCCTGCGCGCTTTTCTAGCTTTAAGGGCCAATATACCACTTGAAAGTGATTGAAAGTGACAGCGCCCCCTGTGGGACGGTCTTGTAGGCGGTCCAAATATCGCAGTTTAGTTTCAATCGGTCGACTTTGTTCCTCTTCATCCGTATTACAGACAGAAAACATCCACCAATACATTTAAGAAGCACAAAAAAATAATATATCTTGTCTAAAATTCTTATTTTTTAAACCAAATTTTCAAGGAATTACAAAATTAATTGAACTGAAACGTGGTTTAGTTAAAGCCCCTGACAAATGTAGCCGGCGACGGTTTTAAACAGGAAACTTTCCCGACAAACACACACTTGTTAATGAATAAATCATACCGTTAATGAGTGGAAGTTTTTTTTTCTTCCTCTCTCTCACTTTCCACGTGCCTGTGTGTGTGTGTGTGTGTGTGTGTGTGTTTCTTCTTCTTGTGGCTGATGAACCCTGGAATGGGGCACTGGCCATCTGCGGTCTTCGAAGTGTGTGTGTGTGTGTGTGTGTGTGTGCGTCCACTGGGGAGACTCGGCTGCTGCCCCACTTTTCCTCGCTCTCATGTCCGAGCGGGACCATCTGACGGGGGGCTAAAGACCCGGTGTCACATGTCTATATTTGGGCGGTGAGTGGCGCCCGCTGCCAGCGCTCGCCGCTGCTGCACTTGTTTTCCAAAAAAAAAAAAAAAAAAAAAGCTACGCGGGGCAATCGATGATAATGAGGAAGGACATTTTAATTAGGAGGCGTCGCAACCTGGGAACGGCATGCGTGGCGGGTGGCGGCAGTGGGTGTGGGAGGGGTTGAGTAGTAGTAGTAGGAGGAGGAGGGGTGGGTGGGCTCGGGGGTCTGGTCACCATCACCCGCCCACACGCACCCCCATTCCCTCATTCTCCTCCTGCTGAAAGTCTCGTCTTGAGTAAGGAAATGAAATCTGCTGTGGATCATCTCAGTCAAATATCAGTTATTTTAAAGTAGGCGAGTCTGCGTCCAATCAGAGCGCAGCAGCGGTGGCGGCAAGTGGCGTGACGCTTCATATGTTCCTGTAAACATCTTAAATACAGGAATAGAATAGAATAAAACTTTATCAATCCCAACAACCATCATTACAAAGCTTCAATCAATGCTTCATAATAATATAATATAAATAAGCATGAAGCAAAAAGTTAGTTAGCTAGCTCCATTGAACTGAACCTGGGGTGGTGGGCCAAGCCACCGTCTCCCTCTCTCCCTCTCTCTCTCTCTCTCTCTCTGAACAGATCACGTTCCAAGTTGCGACAGCGTCGCGACAGGGCTGTTTTGTCCTGCTCAGTAAACACCGACAGGCTTTAATTCGGCCTCGGCTGACACGCACACAAACTTTCCAAACACCCGACTCGTCATCTTCTTCTTCTTCCTCTTCTTCTTCTGCGGCTAAATCCGCTTGTCTGATGAACGGCCGTCTCTCTCTGTGACGGGGGGTACGCCGCCGCACGCGGAGAGATTAAGTGTCAGCGTGTCTCTTGTAATATGAAAAAGGGCTTCCCACACACACACACACACACACAGACAGACGTACACACGCACTCCGGACCCGAGGCTAGAATTTACACGTCTGCGGGGATTGGTGTCAACATCTCTAAATCTACGCTGCTCGCGAATTACAGAGGTTAATCTCAATCTGTTGTTTTGTTGTTGGACATGCTAATCCAACTTCCTGCTGCGAGCGGCGAAAGAGGGGAGAGGAGGGGGGGATCTGGGGTGGGTGAGGGTGAGGGGGCAGGAGGGGGTGGGCGGCGATCATAACGGAGGACGCACATGTCCAGATTGCGGCGCTGCAGGGTTGGAAGTGACGGCTAACGCTAGCGCTAATAAGCCGCCGCCGCCGCCACTCGTCTCCCAAAGGCCGCTTTGTGAAAGCGAGTGTTAAAAGGCGGCAAGGAAAAAAGGAGAAGAAAAAAAATCTCCAAAGAGGACAAAACTCAAATCTTCCGTCGACTAACGCGAAGCGAGAAAACGTGCAAAAGAGGGAAAGCGGGGAAGTGGGGGGAGGTGAGCGCCTGCAGAAAAAGGGACAGAGTTTTGAAAAATGAAACTCATTAAACATCTGAAGCCGTTTATGTATGTGTGTGTGAGGAGGAGGAGGATGGAGGAAAAAAAACGGGGAGAATTCCTGTGAATTTCAAAAATAGGCCTGTTTAAAATTAAAAATTGATTATGTCATTGGGGATTTGGTAGGAGGATAATATGCATGTATGAGGAGGGAACCCGCCGTGCTCCACATTTACAGGTCTTTTAGTTCACACTCGGCAGCAGGAGCAGGAAGGAGGGAGGAGGGATGGAGGGAGTAGAGGTGGAGAGAGGAAGGGAGAAAAAAACTCATCTAATGAGATCAAGAGACGAATGAAGTTCAAACCGGGGAGATCAGCGAGATCACGGGCGATCGGCGGCAAACAGGAACAAGTGCGCTTTGTCTGGGAATGGGGAGGTGGAGGCGGGGGTGGGGGTGGGGTGGGGGGTTAGGGGGGAGGAAAAAAATGTTTATGTATATTGCGATGCGGTGCGCGGGACAAATAAATCTTTCATGAAGGGCCTCCTGAAAAAAAAGAAAGAAAAGGCAGCGCTACGTACGGCGGCTAACACGTTAGCGTGAAAACAAAGCAATAATCCCCCCCATGCCCCCACACCCCCCCAACCAACCAACCCAACCAACCAATGCAGCAGCCATTTAATATTCATCCTGCATCCCCCCCGGAGCCAGAGCCGCCCGTGTGCAAGGTGTGTGCGAGCCCACGGAGGGAGGAAGCGGCGAGCGAGCGAGCGAGCAGGAAAAAAAAAACAAAAACGGAGGGAAAAGTTGTGAAGCGGTGTTGCGCATATATTAATAGCGTAAAAAGCTAAAATAAATAAATAAATAAAAAAGCTAAAAACAACTTCCGGAGGCCCACCCGTGCACCAAGAAATGCTTCACCTTATGAAAAATGGAGAGTCGGTGGGGTGAGGTGGGGTGGGAGGGGGCTGGAAGACCTGCGAGAAGCCAATGGCTAGTCACCGCCGCCGCCACTCGGCGCCGCCGCCGCCGCCGCGCTAATCAACTAGCGGCAAACATCAGAAAGAATAGGTAATTTGAGACACAAAAAGAATGAGTAATTTGGGGGGGAGGCAACGCACCCAAGTGGCCAAATTATTTATGCCTAATGGAAACGAGTGTGTTTTGTGTGTGTGTGTGCACGTGTGTATGTGTGTGTGTGTGCGTGCGTGCGTGCGTGTGCGCATTCATTTGCAATTAACTGATGTGCTTTATTACCTGTCACTTGCTCACGCAGCTGAAAGAGGCTCCGTCTGAAGGAGGAAAAGAAGAAGCTGCTTTTAATTACCGTCTGAGGTGTGGAGGCACTTCCTGTTACACCCCCCGACTCCACCCCCCTACCCCCCTCACCCCCCTGTGACTTCCTGGCAAAAACTTTGAGACGGCTTGACTGCATCTGGAGAAAAAGGTGAATAACAGCTTCTCTCATTTTCTTTTTAAGTGTTTTTTTTCCATCTCTCCCTTTTATTTGAATAATTGATGAATCCGACCGTGTTGCTTCTCCCTCGACGAGTCGGCGGTGGAGGCGGAGGTGGAGATGTTTTTTTTCCTGGACTGCTTCTTCTTCAGGAGCTGCGGCTGTCAGATCCTGCAGCCTCCTGGAGACGTTTGTGGCAGGATTTTAACGTTGTGACTGGTCAGCAAGGGGGGCTGCACCGTGTGTTTGCAGCCCGCCGCTAAGAAAACTGACCTTCATTCATTCATCTTCTATACCCGCTTATTCCTATTCAGGGTCACGGGGGTCTGCTGGAGCCTATCCCAGCTGACTTAGGGCGAAGGCAGGGTACACCCTGGACAAGTCGCCAGTTCATCGCAGGGCCACATAGAGACAAACAACCACTCACACTCACATGCAAACCTATGGACAATTTTAGAATGTTCAATTGACCTCACATGCATGTTTTTGGAGTGTGGGAGGAAGCCGGAGAACCCGGAGAGAACCCACGCAGACACGGGGAGAACATGCAAACTCCACACAGAAAGGTCACAGGGGGGGCTGCACCGTGTGTTTGCAGCCCGCCGCTAAGAAAACTGACCTGCGAGGCGAAATTGCATCAGAAGGTTGGGGGGCTGAAGACGAGGCGCTCTCCAGGCTTTGTGACATCACAAAGGACCGATTTTTCTTTTCAAGCACAAACACTTTAAGCTGTTCTATTAGTTTTGGGGCATTTTTTTTTTTTTTTTTAATGAGAAATGTTTAGAAAAGGGGGCGGAGCCACAAGTCCTGCTCTCATCCAACCTGGGCGAGTGAAAGAAATCAGCAGCAGGTTTGACCGAGTCAAAGCGGATGTTGTTGACCGAGTGTCGGCCAGTCGGCCGCATTTTATCACGTTTGCAATTCAAATGAAAAATATTTATGTATTTATACACATATGTGTGCATTTTCTCTCTCTCTGGCTGCATTTGATGTTGGGTCGGCGGGGTGGGGGGGGGGGCTTCCTCTGCAAATGTTGCTCTTCAAACATGCGTAATGAGGCTTGAGGTTTTTTTTTCTTTATACATATAATTTTTTTTTTAAGGATGGTGCGGGGGAGGTGGGGGGGTTGACACAGCGGCGTCGGGGAGCCAGAGGAGGTGGAGGAGGAGGAGGAGGCTCCCTTAAGAGCAGATCTCCTGTTAAGTATGAGCTCCCTGAGAGGGGAAGTGTTTGAAGGTCTCTGCTTTCTTTAAATATAACCGGCCCGTCTGGGGAATACAGCGCCACCCCCCCCAAGTATATAATTAAGAGCAGTGCTCACCGTTGGTTGCAGGGTTTGTTGCGCCGCTGCGGCTCGGCACCTACACGGCTGCAGCTCCACATGCAGCAGCAGCAGCAGCGGCGGCGGCAGCTCGCACAGCTTTATTTAGATGTTTAAAGTAAAGAGGGGCTCCATTTACATTTTAGATTGTTTTGCTGTGGGGGTGGGAGGTGGGGGGAGAAAAAGGGATGGGGAGGGCAAGGGTCAAAGGTCACAGTGGCCCCAGTCAGGATTCAGTCAGTTATATATGATATATTTTTACGGTTTCTATGATTGTTTTTTTTTTAGGGTTGCACCCATACCACTTTTTACAGAACCAGTACAGTGCAAGTACTTGCTTTTCAGTACTCACTGACACCGATAATGAAAAGTCCATTACACATTATTCGCTCATTATTTTTTTTGAAAGATGGGATGACTGTCACAAGTTGTACTGCAGTAGCAAAGCAAATTTAACAAAATTTAACACAAGTGTAACAAAATTTAACACAAATGTAACTAAATTATCATATGCATGCAAACATATACAACTGGTATCGGTGTCGTGATATTAGCATGTATTTTATGAGTACAAGTGGAGTACTCAACCCCAGTATCATAGGTACCACTACCCAATATGGGTATCGGTGCATCCCTAGTTTTTATTAGGACGGCGTCGGCGTGAAATCTAACATCCTGCTGGATTGTTGTGTTGCTGTTTTTTTCAATGCGATTTGAGTTTTGGCAAAAAAAAAAAAAAATGCAAAAACAAAACAATCTGTGTGTTTGGTTGCAGTTTGTGAGGTGGAGCGGTGTTTGCACTGGATCTGTTTTTTTTTCTTCTTTTTTTTCGAAAGCAGCCCTTGGATCAGCTGAGGCCCCTGCAGTCAGCCAGACTCTCAGAAACCCAGCGCTAATTGTGCTAACGAGCTAGCCTGGCCGGGTTCCTTCTCCTCCTCCTCCTCAGGCGGCCATCTGACTTCCTGGATGACGGCGGGTTAAGTGAGACGCACGCCAGGGGGACATCTCTGACGTGCCCCCTTGCCATCCGTCATCGCTCGTTGTCGCACTAGACGCTAGTTTGGCGTGGGCGTGACACCGCTGAGGGATGATCGCTATTAGGAGACAGATCTTCCTGATGTGACCGCCTCCTTCCAACAGGGGGTGACGTTACGTTCAGCCGGTGGCGGGGGTCGGCGGGGGAGGGAGGGGTGAGGAGTGGGGAGTGGGGGGGTCCTAGGGGCCAGTTTTGGGTTGATTAAGCAAGCAACACATTTACTGGCCTCTAATTGAGAGAAGAATGGCAGGAAGCCACAGAGTGGTGATGGAAGAGTGAGAGGAGGAGGAGGAGGAGGAGGTGGAAGTGGAGGAGAAAGAGAGGGAGAAAAAGAAGGATGAGAAGGTGGAAGTAGAGGAGAAAGAGGGAGGAAAGGAAGGAGGAGGAGGAGGAGGAGGAGGGGTGGGTGGAGGAAGAGGAGGAGGAAGAGAAGGGGAAGGAGGAGTCGAAGGAGGTGGTGGAAGTGGAGGAGAAAGAGGGAGAAAAAGGAGGAAGAGGAGAAGATAGTTGGAGGAAGAGGAGGAGTTGGTGGAGGAGGAGGAGAAGAGAGAGAAGGAAGAGGAAGAGGTGGTGGAAGAAGAGGAGGAGGAGAAGATAGAGGAGGAAGAGGAAGAGGTGGTGGAGGAAGAGGAGGAGGAGAAGATAGAGGAGAAAGAGGAAGAGGTGGTGGAGGAAGAGGAGGAGGAGAAGATAGAGGAGGAAGAGGTGGTGGAGGAAGAGGAGGAGGAGAAGATAGAGGAGGAAGAGGAAGAGGTGGTGGAGGAAGAGGAGGAGGAGAAGATAGAGGAGGAAGAGGAAGAGGTGGTGGAGGAAGAGGAGGAGGAGAAGATAGAGGAGGAAGAGGAGAAGTTGATGGAGGAAGAGGAGGAGGAGAAGATAGAGGAGGAAGAGGAGAAGTTGATGGAGGAAGAGGAGGAGGAGAAGATAGAGGAGGAAGAGGTGGTGGAGGAAGAGGAGGAGGAGAAGATAGAGGAGGAAGAGGTGGTGGAGGAAGAAGAGGAGGAGAAGATAGAGGAGGAAGAGGAAGAGGTGGTGGAGGAAGAAGAGGAGGAGAAGATAGAGGAGGAAGAGGAGAAGTTGATGGAGGAAGATGAGGACTAAGAGGAGGAGGGGTGGCGTTGGGTGGAGGAATAGGAGGAGGAAGGAGGAGGAGTAGGTGTTCATGTTCATCTCTGGGTAAAACTTAATTTGAAAATTACAATTTTTCCTTCTTTTTTTGTTAGTTTTTTTTCAGACAGGTTTTGCCATGGTGGAGATTCCAAGTGCTATTCCAAGTCCGTCTTGAGTCAGTTGGTCGAGTGTGTGTTCGACACCAGTGGGCGGAGCCTCCAGCCTGGACCAGGAGGTGGGTGTGGCCAGTCTGGGTTCAACTGGCGGCAAATATGAACCTTTTTAAATTTTCAAATTTCTCAATTTTTTCCCCCCAATTTCTGCTCGGCCTCAAGTGAACAAAACCGGCCAAAAATAGTTGAAGGTGACACATTTCTCTAAGCTCCACCCACCAGCAGTAGCTCTGTGTGAAAAAACCAAAACAAACTCAATGGAACGTGGTCTCCGCTCGAATAATTCCTTAATTCTCGCAACAGAAACCAGGTAGAACTTTTCTCTGACACTTTGTCACGTCCTGCCTCCGGTGGGGGGCTGCCCCCCTCTCCCCCCCCGGTGTCGTGCTGAAGAATGCATTGCGCCTCTTTTCTCTCTTCCCTTTTCTCTCTCGTTCTCTCTCCATCCGCCCCTCTTTGCCGGTCGATGAATGAAACATGCGTCGCTCCGCTCGGCCGTCGTCCTCGTCTTTGTTCACACCACTGAAATCAGGTTAAGTGCTCCACGTCCCTGCTGCTGCTGCTGCTGCTGCTGCTGCTGCTGCTGCTGCTGCTGCGCCACCACCTAGCCTTGTTGTTGCACCGCCGCTGCCGCCGCTGTCTCCTGCCCTAATTAGCCGGCGGTGGTGGTGGTGATGGGTAGGGGCGGGCGGCGGAGCAGCAGGATCAGTCAAATGAAGTAGTCACCTGAGATGAGGACACCTCCTCCTCTGGGCCAGGAGGAGGCGCCGCCGCTACTACACACATTTGATTTTTTATTTATAATTCTGAGGGGGAGAAAAAAATGAAAAAATGAAAGTGGGTCAATGAGCAGATTTGTCGAAAAACCAACTTTGAAAGGAGCCGTCGTGTGTCTGTCTGTCCTACTGTCTGTCTGCCTGACTGTCTGTCTGTCTGTCCGTCTGTCTGTCTGACTGACTGACTTGCTCTCCGCCTGAGTTTTGTGTGCAGTTCCCCAGTGCCGATTACTCATTAAAAATGTTTAACAACATTTTTAATTGAAGAATTAATTACCTTCGGCCGGATAAAGAAAAAAAATCCTTCCTAAAATTTTCACCCATCCATCTATCCATCCATCTATCCATTCTCCCAGGAAGGAGGAAGGGGTGTTGATAGTGGGCGATGGTGTCAGTAAATGACATCACGGAGGCGTCGGCGAGGCGACGCACGTGACGGTTGGCGGCAGAGTGTGGCGGCGAGCGAGGCGCTACGGCGTTGCTCTCCACGTGTGACTTTCCATCACGTCGAAGAGAGAAAGGGAGAGAGAGAGAGAGAGAGAGAGACAGAGAGACAGAAGGAAAAAAAACACAAACAAACGACGCCAAAGCAAACACCGTTTCTGTCACCGCTGCATAATTCACCATAAAGAAGAAGAAGGAGGAGAAAAGAATGAAGGAAGAGGAGGAGAAGATGATGAAGAAGAAGAAGTAGAAGGAGGAAGAGAAGAAGAAGAACGTTTGGAACTAATAGACCTGAAATTGTCTGCTGGGTTTAGAAAGAAAAACGTACTTCCTGTAAAATACAAACTACTTCCTGTCAGGGTGCGCTGCTGCTTCCTGGGCTCGGGCCTGCAGGTGTAACAGCCAATAGAAACACTTGAAAGTCAACAAAGTATCAAAACGTGAATCGACACAGTTGCGCAACGTTTCTTTGGACCAATCACAGGCCGCCGTTTGCTTGTCCTGCAGGTGACGCCCTCGTGCGCACCTGCCACCGCTCTCTCCGATTGGGCCTGTGGGGCAGGGGGGCTTCCCATTGGCCCCGGCAGCCGAGCCAGTCCCAGCCAATCCCGGCCCAGCCAGCCGGTCCCAGCGCCGCCCCCTGCTGGTCGCCATCCAGCCTCGACTCCTCAGATGGCTCAGAGTAACAAACCATCTGGTGCGTCAGGTTAACAAAACAACACACAAAAGACGCCCCCCCACCCCCCCTTTACTTTTCTCTTTCCTTTTTTTCTGCAAGAGATAAACCGGTGGGGGTGCTGGTGGGGGGTGGGGGGGCTGCTTCTTAAAGGGCCGGATGGCGCCTGCCCGTCGGTGTCACCGGGAAGCTCTAAATGTTTAGATTGACGTTAATTTGCCATTAATCAACATCCTTTGTGCTGCGGCGGCGGCGGCGAGAATCAACCTATTGACATGCTCCCCCCCACCCCCCCACCCCCCCCACCCTCAATAGCTGCTTTTGTCTGACTCCTCTCTCTCTCTCTCTCTCTCTCTCTCTCTCTCCTTGCCTCCTATTTAGCCTCTGCATTTGATTAGTTAATCGCCTCCTCTCCCCCCTCCTCCCCCCGTCCTCAGGTGGAGGCAGAGCGGGGTGTGGGGGGTTGGGGGGAGCGGCTCCCTCATCCAGCCAAGCTGTTCTTTTGGACGGGAGAGGAGGCAGCTGTGTTTACAGGCCGGGTCCTGGCGTACATTTAGCAGAATCTATTATTCATATCGCTCAGTATCAGAGCGAGATCTCCAGCCACCTGTCTCGCTGACAAGCCCCCCCCCCAAACCCCCAGCAACCCCCCCTCACCCCTCCCCTTCCTTTGTGCCTTTCTCTCTCTCTGTCCCTGTTCGGAGCAAATTACGCCGGCGCTGCTGCCGCTGCTGATGAATTGAGTTTTTACGAGCGGCGGCGGCGGCGCTGTAGTAGTAGCAGCAGCGTTAGCGGCGGTCGGCCAGGTGGGCGGAGCCAGGTGGGCGGAGCCAGGGACCATTGGGTGGGGTGGGGGCACCTCCAGACTGCCAAGCATTTGGAAGAATGTCACATCCAGGAAGTGAAAGCGGCGAGAGAGAGTGCAAATGTCACCGCTTGCCCCCCCCCTCTCTCTCTCTCTCTCTCTCGCCAGCATCCTTACCGTTGTTTACCTCGCTCGCCCAGATTGCGAGGACGCTGCTGCAAGTACAAGAGCTGTTTTCTTCTTCTTCCTCTCCTTCGCTCGCTGCTACCTGACGATGACTCCGCCCCCTCCTGCTGCTCCATGTGAACATGTTTAATTAACAAGGAGGAGGTGCAGCGGCAGCCGTGATAAGCCCCCACCCACACACACACACACTCCCACCTACACTGCCCAAACCCCCCTCCCCCCGCACCTCGATAACTCGGAACACCATTCATAATTTATAGACATTTTTTGCTTTCATCTCATCGCTAGTTTGCATAAAACTAATTACTTCATAAATGGTATTCATTACAAAATATGTTTTTTTCCTCTCCTCCTCCTCCTCCTGCTGCTGCTGCTGCTCCGGCTCCGGCTCCTCGCCGTGCCGTTGCAGACGTGTTGAGGCGGGCGCCTGGCGAGCTCTGGGACCGGTTATGCCGGCGGAGGAGGCAGGTAATGATGAGATGTCGGGAGGCGGGGGAGGAGGGGGGGGGGGCGGGCCCGACCTGTCTGTCGGCGTTTGTACTCCGCCAGGAGCGGCACTCATTATTCTAACTGCTACAAAACTGCTGCTGCTCACGTTCGACCTGCCAGCCGCTCGCAGGTAGCGGCCAATCACAGCCAATCAGGCGGTGCTCGGCGGCGGCGGCGGAGCTGCTGCATTTCATTAGCCGGGAACGTCGGCGTTCAAGTCACATGACTTTTACAGCTGGGCCCCTCACCACCCCCCCGTCCTCCCGCAGGAGAGCAAAGTGTTGCTGTAGTTCTGAGTCCTGACAGCTTGTTGAGGTTAAAACTACCAACTGATGTCGTGTAGTTGAAAAACGGCACGTTGATTGAATTTTCAATGTCTAAGAATGTGTATATATATATATATATATATATATATATATATATATATATATATATATATATATATATATATATATATATATATATATATATATATATATATATATATATATATATATATATATATATATATATATATATATATATATATGTATGGGTGTGTATTTATATGCATATTCACATATAGATATATGTATAATTTTATTTTTTATTATTTATTTTTATTGTTATTAATATTTTTGAAAGGTTTTTTTCTGCACCATAAAGTATTTTAGCCCTCAGCGCACGTAGCAAAGCAACATTTATATTCTTTGCCTGATTCCTATCAGAGTGCGTTTTTTTCTTCTTCTTCTTCTTTTTTTTTTTTTTCATATTTTGACATGTTTCCCCCCGCCCCCCACACCCTCCTCTCCCCCGGAGGGAGGCTGGACCGCCGCCCGCCTCCTCCAGATCTGAACTGATGGATTCCAGGGAAGATGCGATTTTGGGAGTCTGAACCCGGCGCTACGTGAGAAGTTGTGTTGAATTGGCGGCGGTGGTGCCGGCTTCTGGTTGAG
>CM020501.1:1323360-1485860 GCA_009823395.1 Thamnaconus septentrionalis | reverse complement strand
ACACACAGACACACACACACAGTCACAGGAAATAAAAGCGGGGGACGCGCGGCTCTTGACAGGTCTGCATTCTGCCTTCCTCCCTCTCCTCCTCTCGCTCGCCCGGGTCCCTTCCCACCCCAAACCTTGATGCGTCCTGTGGAGCCATTAGCCCGGTGATAGGATCAGACCCCACCCCCCCCGTCCCATTAAGCCATCAGCGTGTCCACCTGTGATAAAGACGACCATTTGTTTTCTTAAAGCCCTACTTAGTGTCCGCTTAACTCGATTTGTCAGGAAATGCACAACAATTTCCTCCCCCCGCCCCCTCCTCCCCTCAACGCTCCTGAAATCTGGTAGACCCCCAAACGGCGGGGAGTGAGAAAGGGAAAGCGTTTTGATTTCTTCTCCCTCCCTCCCTCTCTTTTTAACGGTGCATATTCAAATAGGGCGGAGTGGGGGGGGGGGTCAACGGCCCCTCGCTCGCCCCGTCCTCCCTCTAAAAGCCGCCTCCTGGACGACGGAGGGGCCACGGGCTGCAGCTTGTTTTGCCTCCATTAGCCTTGGTCCACGACTCCCCGTCTCCCCCCCATCTCCCCCCAGCCCCCCACCCTCCTGATGACAGCACTCTAACCCCCCCCCACACACACACACTATTACCGCCACTGTAATAACACCTTTTAAGACAACAATTGTCGCTGGCGCTGGCCGAGCGGCAGCACACGTGTGCAGCCGTCACCTCCCATCACCTCCTCCCTCCTCCCCCACAACCTCCCCCCTCCACCTCCCCCGAGGATTCCCAGCAGCCTCCGCGGCGGCGGCAACATCTGTTTATGTTTAGTCTGCAGATACTCGGCTTTCGGAATCCCGGCGATGTTGGTGGGTTTCAGGCAGCGAGCAAACAAAAAACACTCTTTGCCGAGTTGTAATCCTGAACGCTGCTGCTGCTGTTGTTACCTCTGCTGCTGCTGCTGCTGCTACCTCTGCTGCTGCTGCTGCTGCTGCTGCTGTTGTTACTGCTGCTGCTGCTGCTGTTACCACTACTGCTGCTGCTACCTCTGCTGCTGTTGCTGCTGCTGTTGTTGTTACCACTACTACTGCTGCTGCTGCTACTGCTCCTGCTGCTGCTGCTACTGCTGCTGTTGTTACCACTACTACTGCTGCTGCTGCTGCTGCTGCTGTTGTTGTTACCACTACTACTGCTGCTGCTGCTGCCTCTGCTGCTGCTGCTGCTGCTGTTGTTACCACTACTACTGCTGCTGCTGCTGCTGCTGCTGTTGTTGTTACCACTACTACTGCTGCTGCTACCTCTGCTGCTGCTGCTGCTGCTGTTGTTACCACTACTGCTGCTGCTACCTCTGCTGCTGCTGCTGTTGTTGTTACCACTACTACTGCTGTTGTTACTGCTGCTGCTGCTGCTGCTGTTGTTACTGCTGCTGCTACTGTTGTTACTACTGCTTCTGCTCAAATCCCCCCAAAAAACAAAATGCACCATGTGGAACAAAAACAGAAAAGCTTGGCTAAATGGGATAAATAGCGTCTCGCGGCACCACGAAGTGTGGCAGAGCTGGCACTGGAAGCGCCGGGGCTTCTGGGTATTCCCGGCCGTCTCGCCTCGTTCCTGGATTGTTTTTGGCGAAGGACGAGGCCAGGAAGTAGCTGGGGCCCTTGATGGCCGCGGCAGCGGTGACATCTGTCGTGGTTGGTGTGCAGGAAATGGGGTGTCGCAGCGGCGGCGTGCTAGTTGGCCATTAGCCTGGCGTGCTAATGAAGAGAGGGGACGTTCAGGGGTGAGGAGAGGGAGGATGCTCATCCACTCTCTCCTCCCCTGGTCCCTTTATTTTTTTTTTACCCACCCTCTCTACCCCTGTATCCCATCTGTCCCGAACCCCCCTAAAGGCACCCAATGGGACTGCAGGAAGCTCCAAACCAATGTTTTTTATCCTCGAGAGTGACGCTGTCACGGCCGGCGTGTGATTGGAAACCCTCCCGAGGACAAGCGTCCTCTCCACATGGACGCCGCCACCTCATGGCAAGCAGGGCCGTGGACGTACCTGGTCCTAATGGCCTGAGGCCACTGCTCATCGACTGGCCATCAACATCCAGATGACTCCCCTGATGGTGGTGTAGTCGACTGAATGACTGACTGAGGGACATTTAAAGCAACATTTGCTGGAGGTAGAATCCCTTTTTCCCCCCTCTGTCTGTTCTCCCTCCAATTTAAGAGCTAAAATACCCAAAAAACAACAACAACAAAAAAAACCCAACTGAAACTGTGCAGGAACTCCCGCCCTTCCTCCTGGAGTCGATGTGGGAGCCACTCTGGAGCTAAATGCTAACGGCCACGACGTCTCTTTACCCCCTGAGTGCACTCAGCGGTTCATCACCAGGTGTTAAGTAACACCAGGAAAAGGTCAAGTGGAGGCTGAAGTACCTTGTGTGATCTGTGGGTCATCTATCAACACCTCCCTGCTGCTGCTGCTGCAGCTGCTTGTTTTTCTCTCCTCCTCCTCTTCAGGTGGAGAGTCTCCGCTTGCAACAGTTAGCGGCTAATGTGCCGCGTTAAAATGTAGTGCCACGACGCCGGAGTGCTTCATCAATACATCCTGACGGTTGTGGGGTGGGAGTGGGGGGCCGGGGATTATCGCTAGCGCCAGATGCTAAAAGCCATTGAGACTGCACACAATCAATGAAGTCCTGTGTGGATACAGTAGTGCTGCAGTTGTTGTTGTTGTGTGTGTGTGTGTGTGTCTGTGTGTATGTGCGCGTGCGGTCAGCAGGTCCTGTCATAGCAATCAGTCCCGGCCCCGACTTGGGGTCAAAGGTCAGACGAGGGGTCCGTCTCTATGCCTAAAAGGAAAGTTTCCCAAAAGTTTTTGGTCTGGGAATCAGATTCTGGCGTCACTCATGCACACTTCCTTTTTTCTCCTCTTCCTCCCTGTCACCCTACAGGTAGCTGAAGGTATTGCAGTGCTTTTCATGCCGTCATGGGTCCCCTCTCCCCCCGACAAAACAAACTGGGAGGTAATCCCGGCGGGAATCCTTGGCTGAACGGGATCATGGCCGGAGACACAGTGAAGAAGAAGCCACTAAATCACTCAGTGCTCTGAGAGAGAGAGAGGGAGAGAGAGAAAGAGGGATGGCGGGTGGGCGAGCGAGTGAGGGAGAGCCGTCCTGCTTGGCTTCATCCTCCTCAGTGTGTGTGTGTGTTTCCTCCCTGTCACACACACACACACACACAGGCCCAGCGGACCATTTAACACCTGAGACAACAGGCGACACACACGAGGAGACGCCCGCCTCGTTTTTCAAACCTGCAACACATCACGCCACGGCAGGTCGCTTAATAAAGAGCCACTCGCTCGCCCGTCCTCACTCTCTCTCTCTCTGTCAGCGGCGGCGGCGGGGTGGAGAAGAATGGTCCCATCTGGCCCGTCTACCTGGGAGAAAACACACAACGGCAAGAACCAGCTGCCACCATCACCATCCCCAGCAGCGACGTTTGCTAGTTAGCAACGTTAGCCAGCGAGCGGTGATGGATGTCGCGGCCCTCTGCTGGAGGTCAGCGGTCACCCCCACCTCCCCCCGCCCACTTCCCCACCTCCAGCAGCCGGAGGAAGACGGATGAGGCCGCGTCTCTGCTTTGCTTTCTCTGGTTCCCACAGCAATCTGACACCTGATTGGCTCTCGGAGGAGCAGGAGGAGGAGCCCCACGGTGCCTCTCGGATGGGGGACGACGACAACGACGATGATGAACGGCCACAGCCAAAGAGAGAGAGAGAGAGAGAGAGAGAGAGAGAGAGAGAGAGAGAGAGAGAGAGAGAGAGAGAGAGAGATGTTGATTCTTTTGTTTAGTTGTTCAGATTAGCGTAGCTAGCGTAGCGGTGGAACAACCTGTTCAAGGGTTATAGGCTAAGCTAATGTAGAGCTCCTGGAGCTACATTAGTACCTCCTGTCATCCTGTGGACCACAAGGTCCCTCCCCCTCCCCCATCCCCATCATCATCACCACTCAGGAGATGAAGGTGTGGAAGAGTCATGTGATTGAGCTGCTGGTGTGAGACGGAGCAGCACCTGTCATGGGAATGACCTCCTGGCTCTCTGATTGGCCCACACATAATCGCATGGCGGTGGCGGCCGACTCAGCATCTCAGGTGTTAGAAATGACTCTTCACCCCCCAACCTCTCCTCCTGGTGGGCGGCACCCTCAGGATAGCATGCAGCAAAGCTGCTCAACCGCTGGCTTGTGACGGCTGTGATTGATCCGATGAGTGTTTCCACGCTGACCTTTGACCTCTGAGTATTTATCCCCTAAAAAAACTCAAATGCAAATGCAAAAAGTGCTGCATGGGATTTTCTGTGTCAATGTGAAACGGGTACATATTTTTTTGATTCAAAATTCACTAAATACGTGAAAAAAAAGAAAAAGAACATTTTCAGATGTAATTTTAATGTTTTCAAATTAAAATAGTTTTTTGTAATTTTCCACTTTTTTCAACTTGACTTTCTTTGTGTTTTTCCCACTGCAGGATTGAAGAAGTGTGGATTGTCAGGGTTTTTCGGTGCAGCAGCAGCAGCAGCAGCAGCAGCAGCAGCGTGTCGCTGCTCACCTCTCGGCGCCCCCTGGCAGCGAATAATTGCTCGCCACTTTATGCAAGCGTGAGAGCGAGCGAGTGTGTGTCGGCAGGGAAACAGAGCCTTAATGTGGCTGTAATGGGAGCCGACAGTCACCTGCAGCAAAGGTGGCGCCACGCTGGGAAGCAGTCGGCACGCCGCTCTGATCAGCGCTGAGGCGGCGTGACGGCACATTAATATTAACGTCAGGGTTAATATTGATACGGCCGCTGGTTAATGGAGGGAGGAGGAGGAGAGAGAGGCAGGAAGAGGAGCTGAAGGAGGAAGAGGAGGCGCAGTGCTGCCCAGACGGCAGCAGGGCGGCACTGTGACCACTGAGTTTGAGCACACGCCAACTGGTTGGATAGAAATTTCACTTTGCACTTTATTCATTTATTTATTTGTTGTTTGCAGCAGTAATTGATGTGAGGTTATTGATACACTGCTGCTTCATCCCGGCCTGATATTCTCCACTGTCCTCTCCCACTTCCTTGAACTACGCCCCCCACCCCGCCCCCCCATGATCCATCTCCTCTTCCTTCTTGACTCCGCCCACCGTGGTGACCCCCCCCAAAAAAAACAACAACAAAAAAACAAAAAAAAAAAACAGAAGTCTGGTCCTCTTCTTCTCTGTGACTGATGATGCTGCCTGTTTCCTCAGTGATGGTGAAACCAACTTCTCTATGACTCTGACTGCCCTTATCTGCCCCTTCCTCCCCCGGGAGGATTGCTTGGCCACAGGAGATGCAGCCCAGGGATAAAGCAGCTGCAGCTGCTGCTGCTGCTGCTGCTGCTGCTTCACCTCTCATTCTCCTCTGCAGCCGTGAGGGCAGATAGCAGCAGATGGATTCGGACCTTCTCCACCAAACTTATTTCCCCGTCACTTCCTCACTTGAGAAAGTGAGGGAGTGACCCCCTCACTGTCCCCCCCCGCCTCGTCCCCCACCCACCCGACCCAGGATAAAGATTTGAGGGGTGGTGGCGGCTACCGGAGCAAACAAGCTGCACGCCTGCTTTTTTTTCAAGGTGCTGGAGGAGAGCTGCTGGGAAAATGGAGGAAACATGGTGTGTGTGTGTG
Organism: Thamnaconus septentrionalis; assembly: GCA_009823395.1. Taxonomy (NCBI): domain Eukaryota; kingdom Metazoa; phylum Chordata; class Actinopteri; order Tetraodontiformes; family Monacanthidae; genus Thamnaconus; species Thamnaconus septentrionalis. Next base: position 1,480,190 of record CM020501.1, on the reverse strand, counting down.
TGTGTGTCCGTGTGGAGGGGAGTCTGTGGGGGGAGGGGGGTCGAGGAGGAGGAGGGGGGCGGCCACCACAAAAAGGCCTTGGCTCAGCAGCTCGGAGGGTGTGATGTGTGAAAAGTGAGCGTTTCATTTATCACACCAGGAAGCCACAAAAGTCCAATTTTTTTTTCTCCCACCTCGAACGGCGAAACCGACGATTCATAACGAGACCCCCCGTCCCCCACGATATCAGCAAGGCCCCCCCCCCGCCACACACTATCGAAACAGTGACACTAACAAATGTCGTGACTTTGCAGGCAACTACTTTCCAGAGCCATGAGGAGGCGCCGTGACGTCGTTGTCCTCCTTTTCAGAAAAGAACGAGTCGCTGCGGAAGAAGAGAAAAAAAAAGGTGAGCGTGAATTTTTTTTCTTCTTTTCCTCCATGGGTCGATCCTGAGGAGTGGTGGACAGAGGTACAGCAGCCGTGTCTATTGAACTGGCCGCCTGACTTCTCATCACCTTTTATCCACCTTGACTGATACTAGGTCAGGAAACACATGTTGCACCCATTCATAATACTGTCAACCCCTTCCCCCCCCCCTCCCCACCCCAACGTTGACCTTTCAACTGGACGTAGTTGGACGGCGAGCGGCCATGCATCACCGTTTAATGGCGTGTCACTGGAAAGAAGAGAGGGTGGGGTGATGTATGGTGGGGAGGAGGTGGGAGGAGGTTGGAGGGTTGGAGGCGGGGGGGTGTCCTCGCTGCTTTCTGCTGTTTTATCGCCACATCGGCACATTATGAGGAGGATAATGAACTCGGCAACTTTGGGAGGGGGGTGGGGGTGAGGGGGGACCTTTAACTCTGAAAACAAGCCCCATATTGAGTCGGGCGGGGGCGGGGGGGGTACAATACAAAAGCTAATACTGCCAGGAGTGGAAGATAACGCGGGCGCTGCTCTTTATGTCGGCGGGATTATTGGATCTTCAATGTCATCGTCCGTTTGCCGCTAAAGAGGAAGCTCGTAAAACACGGCGCTTGATGCGACTTTAACTGCCGGGACCACCCGGGGGGGTGGGGGTGGGGTGAGGGTGCTTCAAAGTCCCTTTACAGCATCGGTCCATTGGAGAAGGAGAAGAAGGTATACTAAACATACTGTTGCATGTCAATTTTTCCACGGAAGGTGGATTCGATTTCTTTTTTGTTGCCAGTGTCAGTCTACTATGGTGGCTGAGAGCTGCAAGCCTAGAAGAAGTTGAATAAAGGGCACATTGCCCCTGTAGCAGTATCATTGGAAAATAACCGAGCTACACAGCTAATGTTCGTGCGCTGGCATTTGTTATTTTATTTTTTCAATTATGTACACTTTTATTCAACTTGCACCACATCTACTGTGACTAATACAGAGAAAAACCCAAGTCTATCAGTTTAACGAGGGACCGATCCTGCAGGGTTGGTCAGTCACTCGGTGTGGCGCCCTCTAATGGTCTGGTGCACTCCTATTTTGTTTTGTAAATTTGCAGAGTTTCTCTCTTGCTGCACATTTCTGTTTGCAGCTCGTTTGCAGGTCTCGGCCACCGTTGTCTGTAGAAAACGAGTATAATAGATGGAAAATGATTATAATACACAACTATAATAGACAAATAGAAAACAACTCTAAAGACTAATAGAAAGTAATACTAAAATGTTGGAATAGATGGAAAATGACTAATGATAGAAAACAACGCCACAGAAGTACAGCATTTGATTTTGATGTTGTCCAGTTTTTGTTCTCAGTTGTTTGTTGTTTGTAGCACATAATGCACCAACTCACTTATGGTTGCTCACTTTACGTGTTAGCTGTTGGTCTATGATCCCAAGTTAGGAAAATCAGTTCAGGAAGACAGTCAGCATGGCAAACAATGAAAAAAAAAGAAAAGCATCAATTAAAAGAAAAAAACTCTGATTCATTCACAACACGCAACTCAACACAACAATATGGAACCTGGCCGGCCAAGATGCAACAATTTTAGCTAACAAGGAAAACAATTAACACAAAGAAAAGCAAATCATCAAATCAGCAATCAGAGCAGACCCTTGAACAGCGACAACAGCTGGCAAAACTTTGCGCGAGGTGAAAGAGTACAACTACACAACTCTGACAGCAACAATACAGTCAGACATGCAAAGCTTGTTTTTATTTTATTTCAGTTTTTTTTTTTTTACAGGAAAGTAGAGGTCAGCTGGGATGACAGATGCATGTATGTACACAGGCATGTTTAAAGTACACGTGTTGACTTGTCATGCGCGCACACACACACACACAGGCATACACACAGGAAGCTGGCACCGGCGCCACCTCTTCACTTTGCTGCTGTCTGTTCCTGTTTGATGCAGCTGAGGCCTCGGAGGAGACCTGCTCCTTGTTCTCACACTAATCTCTGCTGACAGCTGCGTGTTCCCGTGACCTCCGTGGAAGTAAAATAAAATAATATAAAAACACACACACACCCCCCTCCCTCTACCTAATCCCAGGCTGCCATCACCCCTCCCCCCCACGCCCCACAGCCTCCTCCGAAGGTTTGGATGAGCTCCAGTGTTTGATCAGGTCGTTCCTGCTGCTGTTGCTGTTCCTGCAGGAACAGGCAGGGGGCGCTGCGGCCAGCTCCGCCCTCCACCTTTCACCTTGAGCTCCTCGCTGCTCACGTGTCCACGAGGGGTTGTCTCGCCGTTCGTGTCCCACTTTTGATGCTCCATCAGGGGGAAAGGTGGCCCGCGGGGGTGGAGAGGTGCACTGTGGGTAATGCGGCATGAGAGTGTCTGTCGTATCACATGTGCAATGCGGGGACGAGGACTCGTAGCTGCGAGCGATGGTGGCGACGGTGGCGGCAGCTCCCTGTCGCCTCGCCGGGCGCCACTGCTGAAGGGCCCTGCAGGGGGCGCCGCTGCTGTCGGCCCCCAGACTGGGAGCCATGTGCTGCGCTTGGCAGCGCCCGGCCCCGTCTGCACCGGGGGCCCCGGGTCCATCTGGGAGGGTGCTGCCGGGCACACACACACACTGAAACACACACACACACACTGGAACACACACACACGGTGGGTCTTGGCTCTGGAAGGTTCCGAGGCTCCTCTGTGTGCTTCCTGCTACCTAGAAACAAAGTCAGGCAACTGAAGTCACTTTTAAAAGATTCAGCCCCATCGACTGCATTTAAAAAATACAATGATGATAATAATAATGATAATAATAATAATATTATTATTATTATTATTATTATTATTATTATTATTATTATTAATATTATTATTATTATTATTCTAAAATATAAAAAGCTTCGGTGGAGGAGCCAGTTGGTAGTTCCAGGTCATACCGGTCTGCCTTCTACAGGAAGTAGTGGAACTTTGTGGCTAATGGTATGTCGCGTTAGCATCAGCCAGAAAACTCCCAATAAAAAAGCTCAGAACTACATGATTTTCTCAGTCAAAGGTCAAGCTCAAGTTAATACATCAGGGCCAGAATTTGGTTCTCCATCCAATAAACATTCATATTCTGCAGAGGAAAATTCTGGGGTGCAACTTTGTGAGTTTTCACCCTGGTTTTAGAATCAAACTGTAACCAAATATGATTCCAGGGTCAGGTGCCAGTCTGACTCTTGCAGCAGCGAACGGTGGAAACACTTACCAAGTATTTAGGCAGCGGTGGCCTCACCTCCTTGCGTCCACCCATCCCTCTGCTGTCCGTCTTCCGCAGCGAACCTGAGCAGGAAGTGCAGATAGGAAGTGTTGAGTGAGAGCAGAGTTGGCTTTAATTAGCGGCTCGTGGAATCACACGGATCGGACGAGCGGCCGGCGAAAGAAACTCATTTGTCTGAAGGACGGCTCGCCACGGGAGGAGATGAACAACTTGAGGGATGTCACACACAGTAGCGGGGGAGGTTGGGGGGGTGGAGCTTGGTTTTAATAGCTACCGCCGCTCACTCGCGTCCGTCACCAGACGGCGCCTGACGCGTCCAAATTAGCTGCAAATCAGGTGAGCCATCATGGATTTTAATTAGCCGACCGCTACCTGATGACACTCTTCAATCGTGTCCCACTTCCTGCCCCCCCCTTCACACCCCCACCTTCTCCTCCCCAAGTCCCCCCAGAGGCAACACATCATTACAGGGCGGCAGCAGACACCCGTCCAACCGCCTCGTTATCATCACCAGGGAAGGTTCGACGCCCACCAGCTTCGCTCGTTAGCAGTGAGGGCGTGGCGGGGGTGGGGGTGGGGCACCCGGTGGTCAGACTGGGAAGTCGCAGGTGCAGACGGAGACAAAAATGTCCCAGGTGTCGTTAATACGCTTGAGGACGTGTTGGATTCAGATGGTTCATCCTCAACTGTCACCGCGATCACCATCACCATCTCCCCCTCGTAGACCACAATGATCGGATCATTCTTCGTCAAATTTCCAAGTTTCCTAGCCACAGCTTAGACTTAACAGCAGAAAGCACTGAAGGAAAAAAACCCATCAGGATTTGACTCACTCTTTCACGCCTTTGAGTTTCAGGAGTTAAAAATCTGCCTAAGACAACAGCCCAGAATCAAGTCAGAGATTCAGCTCTTTAGACTGAGTGATTCAGCTCTTTAGACTGGGTGATTCAGCTCTTTAGACTGAGTGATTCAGCTCTTTAGACTGACTGATTCAGCTCTTTAGACTGACTGATTCAGCTCTTTAGACTGGGTGATTCAGCTCTTTAGACTGAGTGATTCAGCTCTTTAGACTGACTGATTCAGCTCTTTAGACAAGGTGAATCAGCTCTTCAGACTGAGTGATTCTCTGGATGGATGGACAAAAACAAACTCTTCTACTCCACCTGAGACTGACTGACTGAGTCACTCACCCACCCTGAGTCACCCAGTCACCTGACTGGCAGTGTGACCCTGGACAGCCCTGGAGGTCCAGGTGGCTCCAAATGTTCACCACCGAAAACTAAATAACCTCCACAGCTTCAGCCTCTCCTGCAGGCACGTCGGAACTAACTGAGCCGTTTCTGTCCCCAGCAGTGACCTTCACGTGTCAAACCTGGGGGAGGGAGAGAGAGCGGGGGGGGGGGTTGTTCTGTCAGGCTCCAACTGCCATCTGTCAGAAGGAACATGCCATCAGTTCCAGGTTCTACTGACCTCCTCCCCTCCAGGACCACTGGAGCAGCAGCCGCTAGCAGGCGCTACCTTTCACTGAGCAGCAGGCTAGCATGGCTCGCCCCCCCACTCACCCCACCTCCCCCCGCTGCCAGACACAAAGAGAGACAGGAGAGGAAGGGAGGGGGGCAGTGAGACAATCCCATTGGCTCCCAGCAGCGAGGTGGCACGGCCCGCTAATCCTCCTGCTTTGAGCCGCGTGTCGCCCAGCCGGGTGTCGGAGGGGCCACCCTGGCAGCGCCCACACCCAGCCATGTGGCCGTCCCAGCATCCCCTGGGGCGGCAGGGGGGGCCTAGGGAGGTTGCCCCCCCCCGTAATCCTGCCATGTTGCCATTACCTTCTGTGCAGGTGGCCTCGAAAAACTGCACCTCCTGTCTGCCCTCCTGGCAGCAGACAGACAGAAAGAGACAGAGATGGACAGATGGACCAATCACAAGCGTCCTGTAGTGACCTCTCCCAGCAGTCTGGACCAGAACCTGTGAGAGGAGCCATGCAGTCTGAACACCTTCCACTGCACCCTCCAGACCTCTGCTGCAACATTATTTCACTCATTTGGTGCATTTTGGTTTTTTTACTTCAATCCCGTGATCCTGTGCAGAGCATCTCCCACTGTGTGTGTGTTTGTGTGTGTGTGCATTTTGCTCCTGGTTCTCCATGTGAACATCTTAAAAAAACAAAACAAAAAAAAAAACACTGAGCACCGCAAAAAAAAGAAAATGCTAAAGTTTGAAATAAATTCTGAAAGAAATGTCACTTAATGTATTAAATAATTGTGTTGCTGCACCCCCGCTCACCTTTATGACACCTTTGCCTTTATTTTCCCTGACTGGCTCTTTTGAACTTCAGCCACACATCACCACCATGACCACGGCCGCTCCCCTCCCCCCTGGGTGAAGACCACTCTCACCTCCACACCTCCGTCCACCGTCAACACCAGCAGCCACAAAAACACAAAACACAAACATTTACACCTCCACCGACGGAAGCTTCCCCCACCGTCATAATCTTCAATCAACAGGGGCCCACCGGGGGAACCCAGGTCCGTGTGTGTGTGTGTGTTGGCGGCGGGCCAGTACTCCCCCCACCACCACCACAACTGCCACCAACAGGAGTCCGCAGTCGCAGAAGCGTCGCACACTGACCTATTTCTTCTTCTTCTCCTTCTGTCCTCTAAAGTGACTGACAGGAGAACCAAGGTAGTGAGAGGGATGGGAGTGGGAGTGGGGTGTCTGTTGAAGACAACCCCCAACCCCCCCCCCCCACACACACACACACACCCTTCCCTCTTCAGAGGCACCTAATTACGAAGAGCCCGACTCATTTACATGGCAGTGTTTGATCTAAATTACACTCCAAACCAACCAAATTAGGATCATCTGTGAATGTAAAACACTTTTTTTTTACCCCCCTTCCACCACTTCCTCTGCAGGGCACATGTTCAGATGATGCGGGGGAAGGGGGTGGTCGGCTGCAGGGTGGGCGTGGCCTCACTTCCTTAACGCTCTCCGGAGACCCGAGTCCCCCCAATCCGCCAATCCGAGCGAGATGCCAGTCGCCCACAATTATCCCCCGATCTGATCTGCACCCATTCTCATAGCCCCCCCAAATTAAACCCCGCCCCCTCCTCCCCTTCTGCTCCTCCTCCTCGGCAGCACTTTAATTACACCAGACCGAAAAGCTGCTTGAGCTAATTGACGCTGCTCATTATACCTTCATGTTTCTTGAACATGATGAACATGATCCTCCTGCTGGAGCCACTCTGGTCACATGACACCTCACAGCCTCTGTGCTCACACACACTCACACAGTGTTTCATCATGTGACACAAACCTGACACCCTTTCAATAAAAAATGAACTGAATTAAATGAAGAAATCCACCACACTCAACTCGAGATGATCGGCTGCACAACATTCCTCAACTAAGTCGTCAGCGTCAACAGGAGGCTGCAAACATGGGGCTAAACGCTGCTCTCAAATGCACTGAAGAGAGACTTTGTGGAGAAATTTTGATTTGCTTTTTCTGGACAATTAATCACTTCAAAAGCTGCTGCGCTGGAATGTGGGGCAAAAAAAAAATGAAGAGCTGAACACGGGAGAAAGAAGAAGAAGAAAAGTGGGACTTAAGCTAACGAAGAGTTTTTTTTTTCCCTCAGACCTTCAAAGAAATAAACTTGTATTTTCAGGTCTGGTTGAATTCTAGGTGAGCCAACTTTCCTTCTTCCAGTCCACAGAGGACAGAAAAAAAATCAGCTTCCTTTGGTTCTTCTTTGGAGGTTTGGAGGAAACTGGAGCGACAACGTTGAGTTTTCCTGCTGCTTGGCGGGCGGGTGAAACAAACAGGTGTAGGTTCTTTCTGCCAGGGGTCAGGGATCAGAGGTCAGAGGCTGCATGGCCTCCTCCGGGCAGTTGCATCCTGCCGCCGACTGGAGACAGCAGAGAGTCACACGGCGTCACCACCTCCTCCTCCTCCTCCTCCTCCTCCTCCTTCAACTGCTTTTTTTTCCTTTATGTGCGTCTGCTTGCTCACATGTGTGTGTGTGTGTGTGTGTGTGTGTGTGTGTGTGTGTGTGCGACAGAAAAACGCCGTCCTGATTATTGAACTGAGATCAAACATCTCGCCACAGAATCTTTGAACAGGCAGCCAAGCGACGGCGAGCGCTGCTATTCTGAGAAGTTTGTTTTGAGGCCTTCTGTTGTGGTTTTGACTGGGGCGGGCGGGCGGGCGGCGGGCAGGCCAGCCGGGCCGGGCCTGCACACCCCACGCTCCCCCCTGCTCTCTCCCTTCCCCTCACCAAATCCTCCCAACCTGGATCCAATATGAGCTGCTGCAGTATCTGAGCTGCGGTCGGACGCTTCCATCTACCTTCAGTCAGTCGTCAGTCAGTCGCTGGTCGGGCGAGGTGATTTTTTCTTTCTTCTTTTTTTAATGCGCAACAAATGTTTCCGTTCCTTTGTTCCTTTCCGCTCTTGATCCTGCTGGAGGAATGAAGGAGAACATTCCTGCAGCCCGGAGCCACTTCAAAGGAGTTCCAGCAGGTAGACGGAAGACAGCGGCCGCTCAGTCGCAGGTTTTTCCCCAAGCGGCTCCAACTGGTCGACCGCAGGATTCTTCTTCTTCTTCTTCGCTTCCAAAAACCACCAACCAACCTCAGAGATTTTGATCAAACACATCAGTCGTCCTCCTCTTTTGTCCCCTTTTCTTTTCTTTCCTTTTTTTTCCACCTCTGAATTTGGCTGCAGCAAGCGTCGGGTTTATTCACGAGGCGGAGAAAAGAAAGAAGAAGGAGAAGAAGGAGGAGGAGAAGAAGCGAGGAAGCGGAGGGGTGAGGAGGGAGAAGGATACAAACAGAGTGCGGTCGAGGCGACGAGAAGCCTGAGGGTCTTTGTGAAAACATCTTATCCCTGGCAGAAGAAGAAGTAGAAGAAGAAGAGAAGGAAGGAGAAGAAGAAGAAGAAGAAAAGAGGATTAGATGGCTGCTGTCATGGAAAACGCCTGTAACTGCAGCCGGGGCTGTTTTTTTCCCTCCTGCGTTACCTGAATTCAGACTTTCCACGCCGGATTAGCGAGCGGCGGCTACATGTGGAGAACTCGCTGACCCCCGGGGGGGATTCACATCTAAACGCCCCGCCACCCCCCAACCTCCCCATTCACTTAAGCTCAGCAAATTTACCACATGGAAAAAAAGGCGCAAACAGAGTGGCGGGGGAGGCGGGGGGGCAGTGACTTTAGATTTCGGTGGTTTTGGTTCCAATGCTGTGGTGGAAACGTGGAGGAATAATAATTGCAGGTTTCTCCTCCCAGATTCCTTCCCTGTTGGTCAGAGCTGCAGGCTTCCTGATCGGAGGAGGGCGGAGCTCAGGGCGGGGGAAGTAGGCGGAGTTTAACTAAGGAGCTTAGTAGCAGCTCCGCCCCCTTTCTCTCTCTGATTGGTCTGATCTCACCCTGATCAGCTGACTCCATTCATCCGTCTGTCTGTCCATCCCACCATCCATCCATCCATCCATCCACAGGTGAACGTGTGGAATAAACACACCAACAACAAGAACAACAAGGGGAAACAAACATTCCATCTGCAGACCAGCAACAGCTGCAAGCTTCCTGCTTGATTTTATTTCATTTCATCAAACTTTGGCTGCAGCTCCGCCCCCTTTTCTCCTTCTGAGAATTCTGATTGGTCCGATCGCAGCCTGACCAGCCTCCTCCTCCTCCTCCTCCTCCACAGGTGAACGTGCAGATTAAACGCACGAACACACAACAAGGGGGGAAACTAAACATTCCATCTGCTGCGGCACAAACACCAGTTTCACCTGCAGATCAGCAGATGTTCAATCAAAGGGCCGATAAAAGCAGCAGCAGTAGCAGCAGCAGCAGCAGCAGTAGCAGCAGCAGCAGCAGCAGCAGCAGCAGCAGCTGTTTGACAAAGCCTCCTCTAATTTCACTCTCATTAGCCCTGAAAGTGAAAAAACAAAAAACAAAACCCCACCCACAAGACAATATCTGAGTTGCTGCTTGACCTGCAACCGCCTCCAGCAGAGACTCGGGGCCAAAGTGTCTCTGTGCTAACGGCTCCGACGAGATGCTTCAAGTCCTCCTCCAGTGCCTTTTCATCTCTACATGCGTGCTGGGCGGCGGTGGCGGGACTGCCGCGGGGACACCACGCCATGAGAAGAAAAAAAGAAAAAAAAAATCTGCCTGTCAACGTGCCCTCCTCAATTTCTAAAGCGGCCCCTTAGGGGCCCCGAGCCGGGATCCTGACCCTGATAATACAAGAAGCCTGCAGGGGGGTTGAGATGGTTGCGGGGGGGCGGTGAGATGGCGCGGGGGGGGGGCGCCGTGGAAGAGCTCCGCATCCTGTTGTGCCGCTGCCGTCAAAAATGAGATGCTAATTAATTAGCATTGGCATCCTTAGCGACGCGTGTCAACTCCGATTCTCGTGTGCCGATCTGTCGCGGGCGAGCGAGAGAGGGGGAGGGTGGAGGAGGGCGGGGGTGGAGGAAGGCCCACGCCGCTTCCTGTTGGGCCAACTGCGGTAGGCTTCGACCCCCCCCCCAGGGGTTGTCGGCGACCAATCGGGACGAGGCTCCCGATAAATAATTAGCCTAATGGCTTCGATTAGCGCGCGCGCGGGAGAAGGTGGGGGGGACCAATAAGTCGATCGGCTTTTGTCTGGAGTGAATCATCCCAAAAGTCTGCGCTGGCAAACGCCACCAGACACTGATGAATTGCATTCTGGGTTATGTGTCACATGGAGGCTCGTCACACAGATAAGAGTGAGACCTGCTGCAGCTCTCCGGTGGTTATTGCAACGGCAAGCATTGGATTTAAAAGTACAAAACGACCGAATGACAAGCTAGTTCTGTACACAACGACAACAACAACAACAATAATAACAATGATGATAATAATAATAATAATAATAATAATAATAATAATAATGATAATAATAATAATAATAATAATAATAATGATAATAATAATAATAATAATAATAACAATGATAATAAAGCTGATTCACCAATAATAACGTCCTTGACTTTTCCGGGCCACAGATGTACCAAACACAGGCGGGTCCGGGGGGTTTGGAACCCCCGCAAATGAACTCATGAGATCCCTTTTAAATATAAGGAGGTCTCATATTTTTTTCATAACGCTAAAAAGAATTATTTATTATTGTCAGAAAAATGTCTCCACTCAAATCTAATATTGCATTTTTTCTTAAATACTATTCACAATTTCTTTTGTTTTGCCAAGCGGAGCGTGTGTGTGTGTGTGTGTGTGTGTGTGTGCGCGCGTGTGCGCGGGCACGCGTGTCTCTGTGCTATGTAAACTGTCATGGCTTGCCCCCATCAAATATTGTGACGTAATTATCGGCCTTCTCTTATTTTAAGCACATTAAAACTGGTACTGAGGATCAACAATAGCGAATAGTAGAGTAGAGTATTTCGCACAAGTATTAGCCATAAATATTCTAAAACATTTTCAGCTTTTTCTTTTTTTCCCACTCTGTGTGACATTGACGGGCAGGAGGAATTTGTCCCCGGTCATCGAGGGAGAAAGAGAAAAGCACAAAGTAAACAAATGAGGTTAATGTCCCTTGAGGACCCTCGGCGAAAAAACCTCCCGCCGAATAATAAACGACGAGAAGAAAAAAAGGAAAATTAATCAAACAGGTGAACCAGGTTTCCCGGCAGTCATTAGCCGGAGATAATAAGCACAAGGTCAGGAGATTTCTGAATTATCTCCCACGTCTCTCCCCCGTCCCCCCGCCCAGCCGCCCGGTGAAGTTGTGTTCGAGAGCTGCCCAGCGTTCATCAGCGCGCTAATTGCCACTTGCCTCCGAGTGCGAGTGTGCGGAGGAATAAGGCCAATTTCCTTCCGGAGGGATCCGCCGCTCCTCCAAGCGGGAGGCCGACAGGTTCTTGGAAGGAAGATGGTCATAGCGTCGCCTGGGATCACCGTCACTGGGTAGAAAAACACACACGAGGTTAGGGAAGGAAAATGGATATTAATAGAAAAAAAAAAAAACAAACTTCTCAACCTGTTGGTTTGATTTAGTCTGAGTTAGAGCTGCAGGAATACAAAGATAAAACAGTTTCAAGCGTCAATGATCTCGGTGTGAATCGGAGGAATGTGGCTAAAAAGGGCAAACATTGATTTTCTTTTGAACAACAGGTGCTATTTAGTTTAAAGATTTGTAGCAAAAAGCTGCTGCTGTTAGCTGGTTAGCGTAGGTTAGCGCAGATCTATACATGCCAGCTAGCTGTTAGCACTGCAAACGTCTTGGTAGTGAGTTGTCGTGACAGACACTGGAATTTTTTTTAATCTATAAGAAAACGGCGCGTAAAAACAACATGTAAAAAGTATGTTTGTCTGTAATTAGTGATTATTTTACACTAGTTGTACCAGTTAGCCTACCCCTGTAGCGCTTGAGCAGCATTAACGGCACCTCTCGTCACGCAAAGACACATGAGGAAATAAACCTCACATTAATTTCTCCTTCTCGTCCTATTTATCTGTGTTAAGCAACACTTAGCCGCCGCTGTCCGGGCCGGACGCTTCCATTGGCCGAGCCCCCGCTACATTATTATCCAGCCGGTGCAAAGTATGCGTCTCTTTAATAGCCGGCGTGTCAACGTGATTAATGGATGGCGCCTTAATAAATTTCCTGTAATTAAACATCCGCCACCTGCAGCCACTGGATTCAATTATCTTTTTTTTGTTGCTTTGTTTACACTATTTCCTTGACGGTTTGTTTAGTTTGCTACACAGTTACAAGATATCTGCTTATTCTTGCTAATTTCCCCTCCCAGCAAAGCGAGGGCGCCCCCTTCCTTCACTGCTGGGCCAACACAGCACCTTTTTCTTTCCAGACGTATCTAATGGCGCATCGCTAGCGTTAGCGGGACACTGGTAAGCCTTGTAAAATCCATATTCAAAATTAAACTAAACGCGGAAACGTGTGTAAAAGTCATTGTGTCGCGTCGCACCGCTGCCTCCAACCTGACGGCGGCGGTACCGGCAGCACCTCAACCTGAAAAGGTTAAATCAATACGCCGCCTTCATTTACCTCTGACAGCACCCCCCTCCCCCATCCACTAAAACATGGATTTCTCCTTATGGTGGCGCGACCGCATGACTCATTAGTGCAGCAAGGGGGCGACCTTTTCCACCTGGGGGGTGGAGGAGGTGGGGTGGGCGGGGTGTACTGTCACACCCCTGAGTGACTGTCAATCACGCCGCCTGCCAACGTGACATGACCCCCCTCCCCCGCGCTCAGTCCTCCTCCCTCCCCTAACTCCTCCTCTCCTCACCCCTCCTTCCCTGACTCTTCCTCCTCCCTCCTCCCCTCACTCCTCCTTCCTCCCTCCCCAACACCCCTTCAGTAGCTCGATGGAGGAATAAAGAAAAGTTGTCTGACTGATGGTGAAAATTGTGTTTTTTTTCCAACCACCTGTACGACTGACAGGGAGAGGGAGGAAAAAAAGGAAAAAAAATAAAAGAGAGTCAATTTTGCTCTCCTTCCTGAGGTTTTCAGGTTCCTCATTAATTCAGCGCCGCCGCCTCAGGGCTCATCAGGCGGCGCCGCCCTCAAGGCGCCAGATTAGAAATTGTGTATTTGTGCGGCGTTGTTGAGCAGCGGTGGCGGTGGCCACTCGAGGTTGCGGCCCGTCGCCGGGAAATCAGTTTAGAAATTACGGCTGGCGGGGCGAGCGAGGAGGAGGAGGTGGGGGAGTAAGGGGAGGAGGAGGCGTCAGTGTGCATTTCAGCAACCAATCACTTGAAAGCGCCTCTCCAGGAGCACCGCCACAAGTGGACCAATAATTGGACTCCTCAACACCGGTGAGGGAAGGTGTTCCCACCACCACCTCCTCCTCCACCACCACCACCTCCTGCACCACAACCTCCTCCACCTCCACCACCACCACCGCTTTGGTAAACACAAGCAGGAGACACTCCAGCTGCAGCTACAGGGGAGGAGGAAGAGGAGGAATGAATGAAGAAGAAAAGAGAAGGAAGATGTAGAAGAAAGAAGATGAAAGGAAGAAGAAGAAGAAGAAAAAGGAAGTAGAAGAAAAGAGGACGGAGGAAGAAATAAGAAGAAACAAGGAAGAAGAAAAAGAAGAGAAAGAAAGAAGAAGCAGAAAAAGTAGAAAAAATACAGTTGAAGACAAAGAAGAAGGAGAAGAAGACAAAGCCAATAGGAAGCCTCCAGCTGAGGAAGGTTGGTGCAACCAATCAGAGCTCAGGGTTTGCATACAGGCCCTGCTGGAGGGCAGTCTGATTCACTCACGTGGGTACTTTAAATGAAGAGGGACGATCACAAGTGTTTCAAGTCGTCCGTCTTAAGGACGTCAACATGGTTTTGATCAAATCCCTGAAACTTCTCGCAGCTCGAGTCAGACCAGGAGCTTTTCCAGGCTGGAAAAAAAACTTCCCAAGCCGCCTCTTCTAATTCTGGGGGAGGACCAGCCCCCCAGACTCCAACATGGCCGACAACATTCATTTGAATGAGGTCGCTTGCCCATGCATATGCCAAAAGAGTTTTTGATTTCTGCATTAGAGGGCGCATGTGGCACTTCACACCATGGCGCTGTAACTCCCACGATGCATCAGGACGCATCAGCCAATGAGAAGGAGTCTAGACACAGCAGCAGCAATGTACGATGCCGTGACGTCACGCTGGGAATATAAAACTATTTTCTGCTGTTAATCTGGCCTTTATATATTTTTTTGAAAGACTAAAAGACCATGACTGAAAGATCTGCAATATAAAGAGTTATTATGGACAGCGTTCCAGGTCAAAGGTCGTCTTGTCAGCTGCCATATTGCCAGTCCAGTATACAGTTCTTATAATACATCCATGAGGGAGGACAGCCAACATGTGTCACTGGGGCCGCGGTACTGAGAGCGCCCTCTGCCACGAGGAAAGGAAGCAGTTTCGTCCTCCAGTCTGATCGGCAGCGTCTGATTGGCTCAAACCAGCGGCCGCCCAGGAATAGGGCTGGATGGCCGGCTTATGTAACGCCGGTTGAGTTTGTTCTGGGTCAGTGGGCCTCGGATTGCCCCCCCTTTCCACTCCCGGCTAAATAAATAAATAAGTAAACAAAGTGACGATTCCTATTAAAGGCAGAGGGGCTTCGTGCCGACAACCTTGCGCTAATTTGTTCCGTTAACAGCGACAGTTCAGCCAATTTCATGCCCCAAAACAAAGAACTTCATTTTTGGTTTTTACCCGCCCTCCCCGCTCCCTCCCCGGCCTGCCAAACATGATTATTTATAATTAAAGTGGAGCCGACAGGGCGGCAGTGGTGGCGAGCGGTGTTGGAACGAGTGTAGTGCAGTTGAAAGCTTTTCCCCCCATTTCTTAAAAAAAAGAGAAAAGCAAGGGGTTTGTAGAAAGACTCACTTCTTTACTTCCTTCCTGTCGCAGGAACCAATCAGGTGCTTTGTCGGTGTTTGTTCGGCGAGATGGTGTATTAAAAAATTACAAAAAAAACACGGACAAACAAAAGAATAAAGCTGCTGGATTTTTGAAGTTTTCAGTCTTTCCGACTTTTATGGTGAAAGACTTTTCATCGTCTCGACCTTGACTGCTGTTCTTATCAGCAGTTGTTCCGTTTTATAATTGCCCCCAAAAAAAAAAAAAAAAGGAAAAAATTCTAATGACGAGCAGGAAAACAACAAGCTTAGCGGCGGCCCTTAATTTTTTTGATTTTTAATTTATTATTATTATTTGTTTCTTCACCATATTCGGCAGACGGAGCACAAAGGTGGCGGCTAATGAGCGGGAGGGGTTGGGGGAGGAGGGGGTGCGGCTCAATTAAAGAAACTACTGTTTATCGTTTATTTATCCATCGGAAAACAATTGGGACGTTATGATTTGCAATTTGCTTGATTAATGAGTTGATTAAGACGCTTAAATGTTTACAAAGCAAATATTTTCCGAGAGCGGGACGCGGCGCCCCATCACAGCCCGTCTGTAAACTTTAATTAAGCACAAAAAAAAAAAAAAAAAACATTCAGCCCCTCCCATCCCCCCACCCCCGGGATTCATTATTCCCACCTAAATCTGCATTTTTAATTATTTAATCCCAGATAACGACGGTTTGCTGGTTCCGCCAGTTGTTGTTCTTCTTCCCAACTCTGATTCAAGGTTGAGGATGAATAAGAACCAACGGCTGTCAGGAGAAATAGATAAATAAATGAATGAATAAATAAATACATTTGAAAAAGTCACGCTAACAGGAGCTTTCGCGCGCATCTCGCCTGTGTCCTCCTCATCGTCCGTCGAGCATCAAAAAAGTGGGGTGGAGGAGGAGGAAACACCGGCGCATTAACATAACAAACAGCACCCCCCCATCAAAGACATAATTAATGGCATTGTGCCCGATATAAAACATCCCAGCGAGCCTCAGAAGCCCCACCGGGTGGCCTGATGACTTCTAATCACCAATCAGAAAAACACATCTGAGCGAGTCGGGATGACAGAGCGGCGGCGGCGTTCCGGGCTGTCAAAGGGAAGGAGGGGGGAGGGGGAGACGTTCCGGAAAAGTTCTGGGGACGAAGATGGGGTGGAAAATAATATAAAAAGCTACCAATTCATAAAGTATAGTTTATCTTCCCTGGCCAATGTTTTAATGGTCGTCAGCGATGCCGAGTTTGGCCATTCAGGAGGAGCAGAAAACTAAAAACTATTAAAGAAAAAATTTTGTCATTTCATGTACATACCGCAAACATCAAAGTCACTGTATATTATATATTACTAAATTAAGATAAATCCCATCAGTATATTTTCAACCTATTATATTCTGTACATACATACCTATGTCGATATATATTATTCATTCTTCATTATTTCATACCTGCACTTTATAGCAACAGTTTTTATTCATTTGCATTATGAATATGTATATATATCTGTATGTATGTGTACTGTACATTTGTATTTAATTCACTGCTAAGCACTCTGGTTGGATGCTAACTGCATTTCGTTGCTCTGTCCTTGTGACGTGCAATGACAATAAAGTAGAATCTGACCTAATCTAGCGCAAATGGCGCCATCAGTAAAAAACAAAACAAACAAACATCCAATTCATAAAGTATGGCTGAGCTTACCTGGCTAATGTGTTGCTAGCGCTTGAGAACCTTCCATGAGTGATTCATCCAGACGGTGTTGTTGTCAGTGGCGCTGAGTTTGGACCATTCTGGAGGAGTGAGAAAACACTTTTAGAAATTGGAAAATTTGGACAAGAAAAGATAGAAGATAGTTGTTTTTATTTCTATTAAATTGAAACATCAGCCCAAATGTTGGATTCACAGTTCAACTCTATAAATAAAACAAACTATTATACTTCAACTTTTATTACATTAGTTACCGTTTCAAGCTGCTGTAAATGTGAATTTCTCCTGGAGATCAGTGAAGCATCTATCAAATCTAATCTAATCTCACAATTGGGGCCGGCAAATTCTGAGAGGTGGCCCCACTAGTGGCAGGTTTTGTGGAGTAAAACGGCAGAGGGGCAGTGGGCAGTGGGCAGGAGTGAGGGGGATTGTGGGGGATGTATGTATGACAGTGGTTCAGGACCCCCATGTCCCCTGCCCCTCTTTTTTTTTTTTATTTCCAAGAGTGGTAATCAGACCGAGGTGGGGAGCGACTGCTGCTGCTGCTGCTGCTGCTGCTGGTGCTGCTGCTGGTGGTGGGGATGAAAAAGGCTGATTTTCAGGGAATTAGCATGATAAGCGAGAACACAAAAATCAATCGGCGTCCTCAGCCGAGGCCTCGTCTGATTACTTTGAACTGTCAAAAAATGGCCGAATCAAATGGAAAGTGCTGGAGGTTAGGGGGGCGGTGGGCTGATTTGGAGGGGTTGGGGGGGACGGGGGGGGTGTGATTTGTTCAAGAAGGGACGGCCGCGGCAATTGACACAGCTCTCCACACAATAATTGGGTTATCAAAGAGAAAACAGTTCAAGTACCACGGGGGTGAAAAGCTCATTTGCATTGGATTTTCATACGCGGGGTGGGGGTGGGGGGGGGGTGAGGGAAGGGAGGGGGGTGTCGGGGGACACACCTCTCCGCCGCCGCCACTTCTTCACCTCCGCCTGGCCGCACTTGACGGAGGGATTGCATCATTATCATTGCAGAAAGTTTTGATGCCGCATTGTGAGTAGCAAGTGGCTCTGCATGTGTGTGTTTGTGTGTGTGTGTGTGTGTGTGTGCGTGCATGCGTGAATGCGTGTTTGCTTACCCTTCCTGGGAATAAATACGATATAAAATTTGGAGCCTCGGAGCAACAAAAAAACAAAATTAAATAAATATGTTTTTTTTCCTCTTTGAAATCACTATTTTGTTTATTATTTTTTTTTCGTAACATGTTTTTTCTGCGTCGAGCCCAACTTTTGTTTATCTCGACAACTGACAAGCGCAGGGACACAACACACGGACTAAGTGATGCAACAACGCAGATTGTTAAGATAGTAATTAATTGGAAAAAAACTGAAATTAACCCTTTTAAAAAAATGGTTGCAAATTGTAATGAAAGGAAAGAAAATCAAACGTTTGAGATCCCAGATTGTCTTTCTGCACTTACGAGATTTAAATATATATTTAAAATATAATATTTCATTTTATCAATTAGCTGTTGACAGTTGCATAAATCACACGTCTGTTCAACATCAATACTTTTTTTTTCAGAAGCGTTTAAAAAGAAGAATTAATGGCTGTCGGGAAATCTCTTCTTATCAGAGATGTAAAAAAATGCCTCTTTTCACAATTTTAAAAATAAATTGTAGGAAAAACAAAAAAAAATTGAGTGTTAGCCGACGACCAAGTATTAGCTTGCATGCACAGACACACACGGCACCAGCTGATGGTCTCTCCAGCACCACCTGTCGTGTCTCAGCACGTCCTCACGTTGCTGACCTCTGACCCCTGAACAAGCAAAAACAGGCCCACCCCTCCCCCAGGGGCGGCGGGGGGGAATAATTCCGGGACGGCGGCGGACACCTGAACTCATCGCGCAGCAGCAGGAAGGCCCCAGCGCGGTCGCCGTGTTGTTTGTGCAGGTGACTGGCAGACGGAGGTGCAACGTGTCCACATTGTCTCCTCCTCCGTCTCCTCTTGTTTGTCCTCAGACCTGCTGCACCGGCGCTGGACCGAGAGGAAAAGTGCTGAGCACAGCTCCGCCTGGCCGCCCCCGGCCCCGCGGCTACGGCCTCTTCAAACAAACCTGCAGGAATTCCGCTGCGACGCTTTGATGGTCTGGCGACGGAGCGGTGCCGTGTTGACACAGCTTGGACCGGACCGGGTCACCGAGGAGAGGAAGACACAAACCACCACCGGGGGCCGCTTGTTTTCATCCCCGCCAGGAGCCAGGTGGGAGGGGGCTTCAAGGGACAGCTGCGAGGAGGCCGAGGAGACAGCGACTCACGCAAGGAGGTGAAAACCTGAGGCAAAAAGAATCGAAATGGGATGCGGCCATGAGGAAGAGGAAGGAGGTGATTGGATGGAAGACAAAGGGAAAGGAGGAGTAATTAGGAGGAAGGAAGGAAGGACGGAAGGAAAGCTGGATAGATCATAGATGGAAGGATGGTAGCAATGAAGGATAGAAGAGTGAAGTAAAGATGGAAGAAAGGACAAATGGATGGAAGAATGAAGAACAGACTGAGGGAAACAAGGATGGAAATAATGAAGCAGTGGCAAAAAGAAGAGAGGGATGAATGAAGAAATTACTGACAGAGCAGCAATAATAAGAAGGAATGATGGATAGAAGGAAGGAAGGATGAAAGGAAAAACAGCAGCAGCAGCAGCAACAGCAACAGCTCAGTTTCTCCTCTGAACTCTGAGACTTTTCCGACTTCAGCAGGTTGAAAAATGCAAACGGCCTCAAACTAAAGGTTGCACAGGACAACACAACAGCACGATTTATCGTTGTGTCGCTAATTAGCGGAGGCGGCGGCGGTGGACAATCGTGGGTGGGTGTGTGGGCTGGCGGGTGGGAGTGGGGCGGGGGCGTGGCCAGCCTGGTGACGCCGGCCCACCTCAGCAGCAAAGTTTGCAGCAGAAGAAGAAGAAGAAGAAGAAGAAGAAGAAGAAAAGTTGCTAGCGCTGCTGCCGGCGGCCAGTCGACAACACGACGGCACAACAACACAAGAAAAAAAGAAAAAAAAAACTTTCTCAGCGTCTTCGTCCGTTTGGTGTCGACTTGAAGCGAAGCGTGAGGGAGATGGCGGCGGCTTTGATCCCGCCCCCTCCTCAAAATTAAAAAACACTCCCAGCCGAGCAGCAGGCAGAGAAAGAAAGAAAAAAAAAGAAAAAGAAAAGTGGCCACGAGTGGTTGACAGTCGGTGCGAACGCCTTGTGTGTGTGTGTGTGTGTGTGTGTGTGTTTCTTCTTTTCCATCTTTTTTTCTCCTCGTGAGCGAGCGAGAGAGACATAATCACACAAATAAGACATCAAAGATGGAGGGAGTTAAAATATGCAGCTGGAAATTATTCAGATTGCTCTGGGATGGCGGGGGAGAAAAATACCCCGCCCCTCCCTCTCCTCACCCCCCCACCCCCACCCCCATAGCCCCCCTCGTCCCCCCTCTCTGAAGTGTCCAACTGGATGAGATCAAAACGGCGAGATACCGTGAGACACAGCGAGCGAGCGAGGAGACGCCGCCATCGCGCTCGCCACAGCTTTTTATTTATTTATTTTTTAAAGCTGAATTATTTTAATTTTTTTGGTTTCAGGGATTTTTGGCAGCTTCTGGAATTCTTGTCAACGCCGCCGCCGGCTTCTGCGGGGGAAACTCCGCCTCCTCGTTTTACTAGTTTGGCCCCTTTATTGGTCGCACAAGCGCACAAACACACAGACACAACTACCAGCACAGGAACTTCAACTGGTCTGTTTTAAAGACTGAACTGGTCTACTTCCTGTTTTAAAGACTGAACTGGTCTACTTCCTGTTTTCAAAACACGCCTCCACGACGCCCCGGACGTCCTGGTCCCAGACTTCTTCTTCCTGGTCCTATAGACAGTCCGGTCCCAGACTACTTCGTAATCCCAGACTTCCATCTGGTCCCAGACCTCCTCCTGATCCTAGTCTCCCTCTTGGTCCCAAACTTCCTCCTGGTCCCAGTCTTCCCTCTGGTCCCAGACTTTCTCTTGCTCCCAGACTTCTTCCTGGTCCCAGACTTTGTCCTGGTCCCAGGTTCTGGCTGAGCAGCAGGCTGATCTGGATTGATGTGAGGGAGGAGCCACTTTGGACGGCAGCCAAACGTCAAACGTCCAGGTGTGTTGACACATTCTGTCCTGCAGCTCATCTGATTTCACGCACACACTTACATTCTGATTGAGAGTATGTGTGTGTGTGTGTGTGTGTGTGTGTGTGTGTACAACTGTACAATGACTGAAACCAGCTGCTAAAAAAAATAAAATAAATAATAATAAAAAAAGCTTTGAACCTTGAAAAAACAGGCACACGTGTGTGTGTGTGTGGTTGTGCGTGTGCGTGTGCACACACGCAAAGACGCTGCGAGTTCAGCAACGTTCAGGGACACCGAGTTCCTCTTTGTGAGGGGCGGCTGGGAAAAATGGAATGAAACAGAAGCTGTGAAATGTGGCAGAGAGAAGCTGCGGCCCGTCTCTCCCCCTAATTAACACTTTGAAAAGATAAAAGCACTTTATTAAATCAATCAGGATGACGGTTGTTTGTGAATCCCGGCAGATAAGGGACATTTGCATATTAACTTTTGCGGCTCTAACCTACATTTGGAGGAGCCTTCTGAGAGTGTGGCCGGCATCAATGTAAATACACCCCCCCATCCCAACACACACACACACACACACACACACACACCGCTGATACTGTACACGTTTTAAAGTTTCATGGCGGTGACGGTGGTAGTGGCGGCGCTCCCTGGTGGATTTTCAACTCATTAAAAAATAAAGAGACAGATAAATAAGCAAACACGCAACGTCAACAGACAAACGGGAGAATAAACGCGACGCTACGCGTCGGAAGAAGAACAAGAACGGGAAGGAGAAGAAGAAGAGGTCGAGCACCACCCCCATTAAAAAACTTTTTTCAAATAGCGCACAAATTCATGTAGTGAACAGAATTACTGAGAATGAAAAAGAAAAAAGAAGGTAAATACACAAACAAATGAAGATAATCATTACTAAGGTGAATAAAGAATAGTGTGTGTGTGCACAGATGTACAAATGTGTGTGTATCTGTGTTTGTTAATGTTTGCATGTTTGTGAGTGAGTCTACCTATATGTGTGTGTGTGTGTGTGTGTGTGTGTGTGTAAGAAAATAAACCAAAACAAAAAAAAACCTGGCGGCAGACAAACAATTCAGCATCCAGCGAGTCGCTGCTGCTGTCGAATGTTTCCACTCGGTAAAAGTCGGCTTCAAAATTAACATGAAAGCAACAAATGGGCTTTTAAAAAAAACAGAAATCTTAAAGCAGAGTTGCTGCTGCTGCCGCCCCGCAGTCATTCTGGCAGCCGCCGCTATGTCGCTGCCAAAACCTAACTTCCGTGAGAATCGTGCAATTTCTTGATAATTTCTGCTTTTGGTGCGTGAAGGAAGAAAAACACCGATGACAAAGTTTAATGCTGTTCGAAATCTGCGTCAAGTCTGTTAGTTCTGGATAATATTTGGCTCCTCCTTCCTCCTCATGCTGCAAAAAAGAAATCCTGGAAAAAAATAAGTAAATAAATAAAAAAAAGTCACATGACATGCGAGAGGTGTTTTGATGTGTGCGGTTTTTTCTTCTAATCTGGCAGGAATCACCTGGCGTCTGAGGAAATCCAATCAGTTGGAAAATAAACGAAACGAAATGCGGAAAAACAACAACAAAAAACACACACCAACCTTTCTACGCTAAAAGCATCAGTGACGACAACGACGACGACAGATTAATACGATGCAAAATATTACTCCAAATAAAAAAAATATATAATAGATATATATATATATAAATATATATATATGTATACATGTATATATGTATATATATATATATATATATATATATATATATATATATATATATATATATATATATGTATATACACACACACGCTAATCAAAACTAGTTCCAGTCGTTTACTCGGCTCAGGCATCTTAATCTTGTTAAACACCAGGTGTTACTCACCAAAAACTGGAAGCGTCATAGCCGCACTACCGCAGTCAACCACAGAGGGCAGCATAGTTCAAGTTCGAGTTAGGGGTGGGGTTGGGCGGCAGGACTCACGGGAGGAAAAAAAAACAGGTTCAATATGTTTCGGACACGTAGTAGCAAACAGGAGGTGAAGGTTTGGACGAGTCCGACAGGCTCTCTCTCCTTAGCAGCTAGCCCTGGCATAGGCTATCAAACTACAAACTACAACCTGGAGGCCATATGTGGCCCATTAAGCTTTTTTGATTTGGCCCTGCCAAAACTTGAAGAAATGGTATCAATAGTATGTCATAAAATAACTGTATTTCATCCATGTTTTCCAGTGTTTCCATAGTCATTTCAATAAAGAGCTAAACACCGTGGGGCTGAAAAGTCGCTGGTTGTTGGAACTTTGCTTTGGTTCATTTCCAATTGACATTAAAGCACATGTTTTCTACATATATCCCATGATAGATGTTTTTCCTCCTATGAGGTGGCTCACCACAACACTCCATCCATCCATCCATGCTCAACCCCCCCACCCCATCAAACTTTACAACCCATTGTGGCCCCACTGAGCTAGCCAAGCTAAGTTAGCACTCGTTTGCCATTTGAGACAGAAGTTCCTCCCTGCCGCCTCCGACAGCCAATCAGAGACACTGTGTCGCAAGTATCGACCAACCTAGCAGGCGCAGAGGGGGGTGGGGGCGGGGGGCGGCGAGAGAGGAAGCGGGGACGATCGATAGCGCTCGGCGCTAATCCCGTCTGCCGTCGACAACAGCGGCCATTGTGCAGCGTGGTCGGACGTCACGGCGCACAAAAAGGCTCCTGCGGCCGTCGCCACCTCTATCGAGTGGCAGCGCTAAGAATGGGGAGGGGCGGGCGGGGGGGGAGCCACGGCGGTGAGTGAATCCCCGGCACTGCACTGCAATCACGGCCTCCCATCTCCCGCAGAGAAAAGGTGAGGAGGTGCTTCCAGGAAGAAAGGAAGTTAGCTTAACGACTCGGCAGCGGCGGCGCTTTTAATTGCAAAGAGCGAGATATTAGTTGAAAACGGCTCCTTCATGCTCGGGAACACAGCGGCGAGCAAGAGAGCGAGGGAGCGACAGCCCCCTTCAACCCAACACTTGTTTTATCTGCCTGCAGATTGAACTCACTTCACAGTAAAGAGAGGCCAATTAGAGTGCAAAGGGATTAAAACACAGGGGGGAGGAGGGAGGGATGGAGGGAGGGAGTCAGGGGAAGTGGAAGGGGGAGGAAGAAGAAAAAAGAAAAGAAAAAACCTTCCATTTCTCTACTTTTGTGCAAGCAGACAGCAGAGTGGATGGAAACACAAGAGGAGGAGGAGGAGGAAAAGAAAGCTCAGCACTTTATGATCGTTGAATTAAAGAGAGAAATGAAGGTGTGAGGCTATTTCCTCCCTCCCCCGTCACCTTCCCCCCTCCCCTCCCCTCGCTCACCCTACTGCTGAAACATGGGGTAGCAGAAGGCCGTCTGCGTCTTTTGTGGCAGCAGACAGCCGATTGGACAGAAATATAAGTGTAGAAGGAGGAGGAGGAGGCGAACATGGAGGAGAAAAAGAAGGAGAGGAAGAAGAAGAAGAAAAGGAAGAAGAAGAAGAAGAAGAAGAAGAGGAAGAAGAAGAAGAAAAAGAGGAAGAAGAAGAAGAAGAAGAAGAGGAAGAAGAAGAAGAAGAGGAAGAAGAAGAAGAAGAAGAAGAGAGGAAGGAGAGAAGAAGAAGAAGAAGAAGAGGAAGAAGAAGAAGAAGAAGAAGGAGAGAAGGCTCAGCACTTTATGATCACTGAATTAAAGAGAGAAATGAAGGTGTGAGGCTATTCCCCCTCCACACCAAGCAAGCAGGAAGTCTCTTCTGATTGGCCCGTTGGCTCGCCTCGATTAAAAAAAATGACTCTCTCTCTCTTTGCTGTCCTAATTTACAACTACAGTCCAATAATGAAAAAATAACAACCAGGAGGCCTTTGAACAAAACCAGCCATGAATAAATGTCCATTTCATTACGACCACTTTGTTGTTGTCGTTGTTTTGCAACTTCCTGCGTCCCCAAGAGAGACGCCCCCTGCTGGAGAAGCTCAGCACTGCAGCTGCAACGACCCCTGCTGGTCACTTTTACCACATTATACATGGTCAGAACAGCCCCAAAAAAGTGTTTCAAGTCTGCAGTGACTCTCAGGGTCCACCTCTTTCTTTCTTGTAGCTTCTTCTTCTCCTTCTTCTTCTTCCTCGGGGACTTTTACAAAAACAATATGCAGGAAGATTTCAAGGCCGTCAGGATGAGAAAACTTGGAGGGCAAATCACCTTCACAGCCACCCTGCCAAGAAGAAGAAGAAGAAGAAGAAGAAGAAGAAGAAGAAGAAGAAGAAGAAGAAGAAGAAGAAGAAGAAGAAGAAGAGGAAGAAGATGTAGAAGAAGAAGAAGGAGAAGAAGTGACAGAGTTGGAAGAGGAGACCTTGGCTTTCCGCCGTTGTAAACTTGTGGGATCCAGACACGGCGATCGGGGAAAAAAGGTCACCCGACTCTTAGTGATGCTAATGGGGCCTAATTTCAAAGGGGAGTCTCTCCTCCTCCTCCTTCTTCTTATTCAGGTCTTGGAGTCGGACGGAGGGAGATTTCATTCAGATGGAGTCGTCACTTCTCACCGGCTTTTATGATAAGTAGGTTCCGGACGCAGGCTGGGGGGGGGGGTCGGGGTGTGGGGGTGAGGTGGGGTGAGAAGGGGTGAAAAAGCTCCCCAAGGTGCTTTGACTCTGTTCTTTTATTAATGACTCCGGCTCTTTTTGTGACCGCCGCCGCCGCTGCAGCGTTTGATGAATCATTATCACCCAGAGAATCATCACACTTGTTTGCATTTTTTTCTTCTACTTCTTCTCATTTCTAATCTCCCCCCCCCAACCCCTCTGCCCCCTTCCACTCCAACCGGGGTGAGGGGGCGGGTCATCTCCTCGTGTCTATTTTGTATCATTGTCGTCATCATTTGATGATTTTTTTTTTCCTGGCCTCCATTTTTGACTAAAAAAACCCCTAAAAAACAAGAGGGATGACACACACACACAGCAGCCCCCCCCCCCACGACCCTTGCAGCACTACCTGCACACCCGCCGGACCCCTGGACTTGGGGTGAGGGAGGTACGGGGGGAAGTGGCGGTGGCGAGGGGAGGCGGAGCAACGCCGGCGTCATCTGCTGTGTCCTCGGGCCGCAGAGCACAAATGAGTCCAGACAGCTTTTCATGGCCAAAAGACACATTTGCATCCATCTGTGTGTTTGCGTGATGGAGCGGAGGGGAGGGGCAGGGGGAAGGTGGGGGTGGGCCTGGAGGGGGTGTCACATGATAGAGGCGGGGGGGGGGGGGGGGTCGCCCTACAAACAGCACAGTGAGGGTGGGGGGGCAGGGTTTGTTTGCCAAACAAGCCCGAGTCGCTGCAGGTGAAAAGACTCCAGGTTTTTTGTGATCAGTGGGGCCGGTCTAATTCCCGGAGCATCCAATCAATCAATCCATCAATAATCAATATATAATATCACTCAAATCCAACCCTCAAATACTGCTGCACTTTAACCGCTCCATTTCAACTGCTAAAACTCACTTACTGTCTGGAAATAATCCACGCTGCATGACAGCACAACAGCAACAACACCGACCCGAGACGCAATACGACAACAACAACACAGACAGAAAAAACACACACAACTCCTGCTTGAATACAAACAGCGGCTCCATAATATTTGGAAAAAGTCTCAGGGAGAAACGGAGAGAAAGCGTATCAAACACATAAACACATCTTTTTATATTTAAACATTAATTCATTAACAATTTGATCATTGGACAACAAACATCATCATCGGCTGCTCTCTCTGTTCTCTCAGATTACCGACGGGGGGAAAAATTGATGAAAGAACGCAGACGCCGTCGAGAGCAGCCAAACCGGCCAATCAGAGGTCCAGTTTGAGAGCCAGATTGAAACTGGCATCACTCTGTACCGATGACCGTCCCGTCTGGCGGCCGGCGGCTTTAAAACGCCACGGAAAAACAAACAAAAAGATCAGAAACTCATTTTGTTAATTTCTCCAACTGTTGGTGGAACTTTTTCCCCAGATATTATCCAGTACCGGAGGGTGATGTGGGGGTGGGTCAGTTCTGTCCAATATGTTGGCCATCTGCCGGCATCTGTGTCCCCTCCCACTAATACAACCACCTTCATATCACCCCCCTCCCCCACACACAGGACCACCACTGCCCCCGGGGGGAGTGGTGGTGGGGCGGGGGTACCGCTAAGCAGGTCACATGTTGTCTTTCAGCCATATTTGGGTCAGGCCTTTGGCACTGGATGAGGGCCGGCTTAATGCACGGAGGCAATGGGTAATAATCCAGCCCTCCGACACACACACGCACACACACACACACACACGCACACAGCCATTTCGCCTGCGAGGGCGTGAAATTCCTAATTTCGCTGCGGCGACGCCGACAATGCTTCCATTTTCATTTTTTAAATAGGAAAATTCCCATGCAGCCGAGCGACGTTTGAATTTGGAAAATTAGAAAAAAAAAATCAACAACAACAACAAGAACAACTTGCAGGTCACGGAAGCAAACAGCGGAGCATATGGCGGCGGCTGAACATATGTAGGAACATATGTTTAACGCCAGAGGAGAAGAAGGAGGAGGAGGAGGAGGAGGAGGAGCTGGAGGAGGAGGGAGAAGAATCCCAGGTAGATGGCGTCTCAGAAAAAAAGAAGAGAGAGAGCAGCAACTAGCGGAGGAGTGACGTTAGCCCACCTCGCTAAGGTCCCGCTAAATGCTAGCTAGCTAGCGAGTACATTCTTTTTTTTGGGGGGGGTGGAGGGTGGTGGGTGGGTGGGAAATGTATGCAAAACTGGCAACCAAATTTGCTCCCTCCATTAGGATTAGGACGCGGTGCAGATAGCTTCTCTGGCGGGGCCTCGGGAACGACTGCATTCCAAATGACAACAACACAACAGCGAGGAGGAAAGAAAGTGAATATATGGAGAAATAAAGTTGTTTATTTATTTATTTTTATCAGGACTTCATTAAGGGGCGGGGAAGTGGGGCGCCTGCCATGCAGTGTGAAGTTGTGGCCGGGCAGGGGGGGGGTGGGGTTGGGGGTGCTCGGGGCGCTGCCCCCCTCCCCGCCATGAAATGTGATCAAATTTCAAAAGCGTTCACAGTTGCGGTCAATTTGTATATTTGCATCAGACGAGCAAGAGTGAACGGGGGGGGGGCAGGAAATGGCTGTGCTGTTTGGGATGTTTTGACCCAGCAGAAGACTCCCGGTGAGGCGGCGCCACTCTGCTACTTCCTGCCTCTCTGCAATCAGGCTAATTGTCCTCCTCCATCCCTCCCTCCATCTCTCCCCCCTTCCTGCCTTCCTTTCCAAGATCCTTATCAGGCCCCCGGCGCAGCCAGTCAGTCAGTCAACTAGTGAGTCAGCCAGTCAGTCAGTCAGCCACTCAACTAGTCAGTCAGTCTGTCAATTAGTCAGTCAACTAGTTAGTCAGCCAGTCAGTCTACTAATCAGCGAGTCAACTAACCAGTGAGTGAACTAGTCAGCCAGTCAGTCAGCCACTCAACTAGTCAGTCAGTCTGTCAATTAGTCAGTCAACTAGTTAGTCAGCCAGTCAGTCTACTAACCAGCGAGTCAACTAACCAGTGAGTGAACTAGTCAGCCAGTCAGTCAGCCACTCAACTAGTCAGTCAGTCTGTCAATCAGTCAGTTAACTAATGAGTCAGCGAGTCAGTCAGTCAGTCAACTATTGAGTCAGCCAGTCAGCCACTCAACTAGTCAGTCAGTCTGTCAATCAGTCAGTCAGTTAACTAGTGAGTCAGCCAGTCAGTCAACTAGTTAGTCAGCCAGTCAGTCCACTAATCAGTGAGTCAACTAGTCAGCCAGTCAGTCAGTCAGCCACTCAACTAGTCAGTCAGTCTGTCAACTAGTGAGTCAGCCAGTCAGTCATCTAATCAGTGAGTCAACTAGTCAGCCAGTCAGTCAGTCAGCCACTCAACTAGTCAGTCAGTCTGTCAACTAGTGAGTCAGCCAGTCAGTCATCTAATCAGTCAGTCAGTCAGTCAGTCAGTCAGTCAGCTCAGCTTTTTCAAGTTGTTGTGATTTGCTCCTAAAAACAGGAAGTTGTTGAGTGGAAGAGAAAAACCAGGAAGGAGGAATCTCCTGTATGAACAAACGGTGCTGATGATGAAACAAGAGGAGCAGCTGAGAAGTGTCAAATATAACGGCAAGAAAAAAAAACATTAAAAATACATTTCTGTCGGCAGCACTGTGAGCTTTTAACCAGGGAAAAAAAAACTTTCAAAGTTTCCCCTTCAGATGCGGCGGGGTGTGAAGTTGATCAGTGCCTTCGGTTTTCTGTCCACAGGTGCAGAGCCGAGCAGCCTCATGAATACCCACCCCTCCCTCTGTGCATACAGATCTGCATGCAAATCAGGCAGAGAAGAAGAAGAAGGAGAAGAAGGAGAAGGAGAAGAGGAGACTGCATATCATCATCAAAACCTCCTCCTCTTCCTCCTTTCACCTTCACCTCCTCCAAAGCAGCCACATTCATGAGCAACGCTTAGTTTTTGTGGGGTTTTTTCGGAGGTTGGGGGAGGTGGGGGTGAGGTGCGTGTGTGAATGGGTGTGTGTGTGGGGTGGGGGTGACGCCTGGAGGCTTTGATCGCCGCTAATTAGCCAGTCGCTGCAGCTACCTAGCCGGGGGTTGGGAGAGGTTAGCGTAATGCTAATCTCTGGGCCAGCAGCCAGGCGAGCCAGACGCCCCCGCTCCTCCTCCTCCAGGAGGCGCCGGTGCAGAGCCGTCTAAGGTGAGGAGGAGAAGAAGGCGGTGGGGGGGGGGCTCCTCTCAGCGACGCAGATCAATAAAGTTCCTCCTCACTACGCTCCTCGCCGCCGCCACCGGGGGGATCAAGAGTTTGAAAAGCTAGGAAGGAGGAGGGGTAGGAGGAAGAGGGTGAGGAAGAGGAGGGGGAGGCTGAGGTTTCTGTATAAAGATCCAAAACAATAGTTCACATCTCGCCCTGGTGTGACGCTTTCTTTCTTCCCGGGTTCAAGAAGGAGAAGGAGGAGGACGAAGAGGAAGAGGGGGGAGGAGGAAGAGGAGGGGGAGGAGGCCTAATGAGGACATCCAAACAAGACAAAGTTGACCGAGTTTTTCTCCTTCACGCGTGGAGGACGAGGTGAGAATTCTTCTTCTTTTTCATCTTCTTCTAAGTGTGATCATTGTCTGACCCAGATCTGATTTCAAGTGATGCTAACAGAATCACCACAACTATCACCCAGGATTCTGTATTTATTTATTGATTTTTTCAGATCAACAGGTGCAGTTTGGTGCATTAGCATAACTTTCTTATTAGCCTAGCGCTCATACAAGCTCACCATACAGGGCGGTTGGGTATATTTCATTTTATTATTTTTTGCTTTTGAAAGAACAAAATCGCAACATTTAATCAGCAGAAAAGTGAATATATCTATATACTGTATAATGTGTTACCTCTTTTACGAGCTAGCGCTTTCACTTAGTCATTGATTATTATTATTATTTTTAGCAAATTTGAGTTTAAAATTGTGTAAAAGTTTTGATACCAGTGCCAAAAATTGATGCAGGTTTATTTAAAAAAACAAAAAACATCTCTATGAAGTAGAGCTTTCGTTCCATTTATGCTAATAGCTAACACTCACAAAAACCAACAACTTTGCCACCGTTATTGTGTGACCCCTCTTTGAACACGATTTTCCCTCCTGAATCAGAAACTGAACCCCCGAAAAAAAATGAAAAAAAGAACAAAAAAGAAAAAAGTCCAAGAGCAATCAGGACTCACAGGGAGGATAAAGGGCTCCGGCAGGGAGGGAGTGGGGGAGGAGGGCGGGGGTCTGGAGTGGAACTCTCAGCAGAAGTAGTTTTAGGCGTGGCGGGGGGGCCAGAGTCGGAGCAGCAGCAGCCATCTAAAGGGCCGCTGCGTCTATTTTCTCCTCTCAACTAATTCATTTATGTCTTCAAAACTGCGGCAGCGGCAACCAGAGTTAGCGTGCCTTTGTTGTGGCGGCGCACGAGAAAGCTTAGTGCCGCCACCGCCGCGCCTGTGAAGAGCGACGATGAGAAATACTTTAGAGGGGGGGAAGAAAGAGGAAGTGAATGGCACCGCTGATAAAGTTGAGCAAATT
This sequence comes from Thamnaconus septentrionalis, assembly GCA_009823395.1. Taxonomy (NCBI): domain Eukaryota; kingdom Metazoa; phylum Chordata; class Actinopteri; order Tetraodontiformes; family Monacanthidae; genus Thamnaconus; species Thamnaconus septentrionalis. Next base: position 1,449,192 of record CM020501.1, on the reverse strand, counting down.
AAGTCATTGACCTGCGCCGGAGATTAATAGCAAACAAGGTGCCCCGGCTTCACAAGTAATGAATATTCTTCAAACGGCATGCGGGAGGGGCGGAAGGGTGTCGGGGGGAGTGAGGGGGTGGGTGGGGGTAGAGGTGGTGGGGGGAGGGTTGGAAGGAGCGGCGGCGGCGCAGGATGACATTGAAAGTTGCAGAGAACAGAAAAATTCTGTCATTTTTCATTTGTATGCAAATTCAGCCTGTTACACAAATTAACCCCTGAACCCCGAGTGCCAGTCCTCATCTCGGCTGGACGCCGACCCCTCCCCCTGCCCCGCCGGCCCCTTCCCCACCCAGCGCACCCAGTCCTGCAAGCAAGGCTAACAGACTAGCTTCACATGCTAGCCTCATCCGAGGGGTCTTTTAAGACATTTTTTTTTTACAGAACAACACAGTGAAAATCTCCTGGGAGAGCTGGAAAAACATCCAGAAGGCACTGAAAAAAAATCAAAGCCAACTATAATGTCACAGACTAGGCCCTGGAGCCACGCTAACAGACTAGCCTCCCATGCTAGCCACACCAGAGGTTCCTTTAAGAATTTTTTTTCAGAGAACTACGTACTGGAAAATCAAGCAGGAAATCGAGCAGGAAAAACATCCGGAAGCAAAGACTATCACAGATGCAGTGCTGCGGCAAGGCAAACAGACTAGCTTCACATGCTAGTCTTATCTGAGGGTCATAGAGGACTTTGTTTTTTTGCAGAATTACGTAGTGGAAACCGACTCGGAAGTTGAGCAGGAAAACCATCCGGAAGCAACCTTAGAAAAAAAATCCAAGATGGCTATGATGTCACAGACTCGGTGCTGCAACAAGGCTAAAAGACTAGCTTCATATGCTAGCCTCATCAGAGGGTCCTTTCGGACTTTTTCCACAAAACTATGCAGTAAAAACCAACCAGGGAGTCGTGCAGGAAATTCATCCAGAAGCCAAATCCGAGCTGACTGCGATATCAAAAAAATTATGACATGACATTAAAAGCAAAAAAAAACCAGTCATGATGTCACGGTTTCAGCTAACGGGCTAGCCGCGCGCAGCTTTCGCACTGTCCATCACGCTACGCTTCCCGTCAGGAGGGACTCGACAAATTCCACCATCTGTGCAGGAAGGTGGCGCCGGCGTGCCGATTGACCCTTTTAATTGATGCGGCTCTAATTATGATAATCGTTCGCCCCCTCCTCCTTCACCTCCCCCGCTGTCTCTTTTTGTGTGTGTTTTAATCTCCGGTGCCGGTGTTTCCCGTCCTGGCAGCCGCCGCTCGCAGGTGTCCTACAGATGTTCTCCGGCTTCCCCTCGACACCAAGCAATTTGTTAGCGGGATAATCGGCAGCCACCTCAGCACCGCCGACAACCAGACTGAGCCCTGACACACAACACAACACGACACAACACGAGGCTCGAGACACCAAAACAATAAATACAGGGGGTCTTTGTTCCACAGGAAAAAACAAAAAACAAAACTGCACTGCAAATTTAAAAAAAGAAAAGAAAAAAGACAAAAAAAGGATTTGTGAGCTGATCGTTTGATTGTGACTGATGGAACTGAGGACACAAACACTAGAACACGCAACCCCATCACTCAAAATGACACACGCACCTCTTTAGCAACAGGAGGGATGACTTTCTTTAAACAGGAAACGAGCATCGACTGTAAAATTTTTTTAGTTTATTATTATTATTATTATTATTATTATTGGTAATAATAATACTAATGATAATAATGATAATAATGATAATAATAATAATAAAGAAGAAACCAGGACCTAATTTTTTCCTTGTGTATCACTACAACCTTGGAGTTGAGAGGTGGAGCGGGGGCCAGACCCGAGGTTAGCAATGTAGGCTAACAATGATAGCTAACACCAGCGATCAGTACACCTGATTTTGCACTGTTGTCAAAAGGCCACAAGTGGGAAGTTTTGCTGCTTCCTGACAGCGTCGTGATACGTAGAGAAAAAGTTGTTCCCCTGATTGCCGTACAGACGTTGCTGCTGCTGACTTTTCCAAAATGTTCCTCCTCCTGCTCCCCCTCAACCTCCTCTTTCCTTCCTCTCCTCCTCCTCCCTGTTCTCCTCCCCTTCAGTCACTCAAACAGCTGAGTGTCTCATGCTTTAGCCTCATTCGACCGCAAACACTGCAACTCATGAGTTACAGCGAAAAACCATTTTATAAATCACGCTGTTGCAAAGCCCCCCCCACACCCCACCTTTTTTTGTAGCAACGAGAAAAGGACTTCATTTTCTCCTCCTCCTCCTCTTCGTCCTCCAAACCGCCGCAGGAATGTGATGGTTTTTAATTGGTCCAGGATGCCTGTCTGGTCAGCTCCATCAGCGACAACCCGCCTCCATGATTTGCAGCTGAGAAAAGTGAAGCGACATTGCAAACATTTCTGCTGCGGTTCCTCCGAATCCAGGGCTGGGACCCAGAGCAGGGGGGTGTTTCCACTTAGAGGGAGGGCGTCATTAGAACCATCCAGGTTCTCCAAGCAGCTCCACCACCACTCCTCCGTCTTTCTTTTTCATTTTAACGACTCCAAAAGCCAGAAAACCTGCATTAAAAATCCTCTTGATCCACTTGATGTTTTTGCACCGCTAGCTCAACCCCATAACCCCCCCCCCCCCCCTTTTCTTTGGTGGGGAAACTTGTGTTTACATTGAAACTTGTGCCCTGGCCTCCCTCGCCACACCACTGCAGCAGCAGCCGAGCAAAATTGGGTTTAGACAGGCAAACAAACAAACACACAAACGGGCAGGAAGCGGCAGAGCGGCCACCAGTGGCGGCGCCACCACCTCCTCCCTTCAAAGGATCACCCTCCAGGACGGAGCGCCGACATAATCCGAGGCCTCTTTGAAGTGCGACACTCCAAGAAGTGGCTTTGGCTCCGCCGCAGCCAAGTGGCATCTCCAGCCCCCCCCGGAGGCCTGGAGGAGGCGGAGCAGCACCTGGTGGTCCCTGCCGCCGCCGCATCGCACGCCTTGGGAGGACACAGGGGAGGATGGCGGGGGGCTGCTCCTCTCGCTTTCAGCCTCAGGTTTTGTTGTTTTTTTTCTTCTTCTTCTTCTTCTTCATCCAGAAATCCAGCGTGCAGCTCTGCTCCGGCTCCCCCGGGACTTCTCATCCTTCAGCGGGGCAGAATGACACGGTGGTCCTTTAAATCCAAAAGTGGGCGGAGTCACCTCCTCCCATCCCCCTCCCCAAAAAAGACACAAATAAAGAATTGCAGTGCAAAGTGCAGAAAAGTCTTTCCACCGTCTGTCTGAGTTCGACCAGCATATATTTTTACATTCAACAATGATTAATTATGATTCATCAAGTCCATAGAGTCACCGGAAAAAAGCAACAATGTGTCTGCTGCAGCAGGCATTGTAAACTCAAACACACGGTGGGACCAACTTGCAAAACTTAGACAAAGTCCTGGTGCAACATTGATATTTACTGCAAAAATCTTCCTCCAGAGAGAAAAGTGAACCTTTTATATACAACACATAACATCATGTTGCACACATGCAAGATTGAATTTCAATTAAAAAGAAATCACAATAAATAAAATGTAAATAAATATCGGATTGCTGTTTTTTATTTGCAGCATTCTGATTTAAATTTCAACAGTAACATTTTTCCACAGGCTGCTAAAACATAAAAAAAATAACAACATTGAGCTATTTAACGCATAATAATATCCTTTAATGAATGCCTGGTCCTGATTGAACAGAGCATTCTGGGATTTGTAGTATTAGCGCTAGTGATTTAGTATTTGCTTGCAACCCAAATATAATAACACTGCAGGCCAAATTTTAGCCCGCGGGCCAGAGTTTGACACCCATACCATTTACAGAGTCAATATTGTTTTTTTCTCTTCACCCTTCCCGGTGAATTAGAGCTCATTAAGACGCAACAGTAAAACTAATTGTGTGTCTCGTCGTTTCACCTGCAGAAACAACATTAACTATCAAAGTATCAACGCCTGCAAACGGCAAAATTTCCGTTCGGCGCGAGAGAGTCGGTGCCAATAACAACAACAACAGACAACAACAACAGACGACACAAAATGCAACATAAAAGAAGTGTGTTGCAAAAAAAAGTGTGTTGGAACGAGGCCGTAAAAGGCCGTAAACGTCGTCGTCGGCAGAAGTTTAACAAGAGACGCAGTAAAAAGCGCAGCAGTGTGACGACGCTGCGTGAGCGCTTTTCAGAGCGCCGCTACACCCCCTCCCCACCACTAGAGGGCCACTAACTGCAGTTTTATTAAAGGATGGAGGGCTGTGGGGGGCGTGTATTTGAGGGACTGGGGGATCTCAACAGGATTTACTATCAAATAAGAGTGATGGGATAAAATCTTCATATCGAATGAAATAAAATCAATCACTGCAGGAGTTCAACTCCACCCACACCAAGCGTGGGCCCTCCCACCAATAGGAAGCCCCTCCCTGCTCCTGCGTCATATCAAATGATTTTGCGTTAAAAAAAAAACATTGACCACTGAAGACAGGGCAATATCAACGCATCCAAACTATCAGCATCATTAACACAGAATAGCTGGGAAAAAAATACACTGTAAACCTGAGTGTTCAAAATAATTAATTGGTATAATCAGTTTATACTCAAAGTTTCAGTACACTACTAACCTAAAAAAGTTTTTCCTCTTTGATTAATTCTAACTAATATAGTATTTGATTGAATGGAAGTATATTTTTGAACAAGTATGCATATCTTACAGTATAGATTAGTAGTAAATTGATATAATTAGTTTAGTTACATGCAAATAATTAGGTCCTGTTCTTTCTAAAGCTTGAAATTGTATTTATTAACAAGTAAACTTAATTTACATAACATATATTTTTTTAAAACTAAAATCTCTTCTTTTCCCTCGCTTTTGATAGTGCTTAGTTTTGCGCCTGCTTACCTGTCTTTTTATCTCCATTTTTTAAATTATCCCATGTTCTTTGCTGTTTGCACGTTTATCCTGTCAATTTGGTTCAGCCCAGCTGTTTGTAAATGTCTATATACAGTATGTAAAGGTCGCTTGACTTGACTCTTCACAAAATAAGTGATTGATCAGCAAATAAATTGCAATCATAATATGATAGGGCAAATGCTCTGAAATACATCACGATCTAGCACATTTTTGGTAAATTCAATTAAAGAATAGTTTATATAAAATTGCAATGTGGAAATGCAGTTTGAAATGAGTTTGTATTTGTTTATGTACTGTATGTGTATTTGTTGGTCACGTTAACACCTGCCATTAAATGTATTCAACAGGTAGCAGTAGCCTGCTTTGTAAACAGTAACACCACCCAGTATTCTTTGTTCTCTAGAGTAGGCATTCTAGGCCATAGAAAACACTTTAGAACTGTGGTGAATATTGTGAATATTTGCCTAACAGTAACACATATTGATACTGGCCTATTGGGTATAACAAAAAAATCAAACATTTCTGAGTTTTAAAGAGCATAGTGTAGGCCATTCCAAATACCAAATGTAAACTTCCAAGTTTAAAGTGCAGCAACAATATAATTATACAAAATCTAACAAGTGAAAAAAGAAAATGACTGCTTCAAGTTTGAACGGTAGCAGCAAGCAAAAAGAATGCAGGCCTACTGGCCTTGCCCCTAAAATAAATGTTACAAAACACTAAATGTAAACATGGTGTGACGATTGTTCGCTGAGCAACTGTCCCAGCTTCCTCTCTAGGTCCCTACGTCGGCAGCTTGAGAGGGCGTGGCTACTTGTTTCAGCAGCTTCCAGCTGCAGCCCATCTTGGCGTACCTGCAGTAGATCTGTGATAACCTGGGAGGATCACACTCGTCCCAGTGCCAGATGATTCCCATATTCTGGTATAGTTGGTTGCACCAGCGATTTCCAGCGCCCCTCAGTCATTGTGAGAAATCACCCAGTTGAAGTTTTTGTTATCTAATCCGTGTCTCTCTCTCTGTTTTTTTTCCAGTGTCTCCACACGCCCAGTCACTCACTGTTGCTCTCTGGACCTCAGTGCCAAATAAGGTTTTATTTTTATTTTTATTTTTATTGCTGAGCCACAAGGACTGACTCCCTTCTTCCTTTTGGGTCCACCTGAAACCTCGGGATTCTGTCCCGTCACACATGGAGCCCTTCCAAGTTAAAATGTAGCTGCAAAATGATCATAGTATATTATACAAATGTATAATATTATATATAAAAGTAAACAAAACTACTTCAAATAGCATGGAAGTGAATTATTAGAACATCCAAACATTTGCCAAATCTCAGGCTTCTACGGGTTGAGTGTTAGAATACAAGCTGGTCAACACTTGCTGGTTTCAGAGCTGAACTCTGGAATGACACAATGTTCTCACTTGCACTGAAAGCCCGCTCTGATGGGGAACCTGTGGCAGAGATGCAAATATATTTCCTTGCTAGCTTGGCCACATGGGGAAAATGTCCCTCATTTTCCTTCCACCATTCCGGTGGATCTGTGTCTGGACCAGCGTCCAGTAGAACAAAGAAGTTGAGCTCATTTTCAATGGATTCTCAGCTTGATTGAGGGGCCACTTGGCTTGGTTTTGCTGCTGTTTCAAAGTGGCTGCTCAAACTCTTCTTTTTCTTCTTATCAGGAGCCTCCTCCGGGTCATCCTGATCTCTGCCAGTGGCATCTGATGGAAGGGGGACTACCTTTGGCTCTGCTAGTTCGGCCTCCAGCTTCTGCAGCTCTGCATCAGCTCTTGTCTTGATGTAGTCCACCCTCTCTTGTTTGATGTATGTGGTTTTAAACAGAGGGTCAACAAGAGAAGCCATGTCAAGCAGCTCCTTGGTTTTCTGGTCATCATACTTCTCATTTAGGTATTTTAGTAGTTCCTCTTTGATGGTCGTGGTGAGCTCAGTGTCGCCATCTTGATGCTTGACTATCTGGTTGTTGAACAAATGGAGGACGGGTTTCAAGTACAAAACACTTGGGGAGATCCCATTCTCGTCGGCACGGAGGACCTGTGAGATAGCTTTCTTCTGCTCAGTCACCCTTCCGACCATCGCTTGCATTGAGCCCCACCTTGTAGTGGTTTCTGTGATCAGCTGATGATGGGGCGAGGGTGTATATTGCTCTGTTGCTTTGCAGTGTCAGGAACGGGTGAAGTCCAGAAGATCATTTGTAGATGGTTTTCTTGGTGGTCTTGGGAGTTAATTTTCACCTTTCTGACCAAAAACTGTTCACCTCTGGATCTTCATTTCAGTTTCCTACCAGACCATGGCATTACAGCTGTTCTTCCAAGGTGCTTATATCTGGTGTAGTGTATAAATGGTGTAGTTGTATGCTTGCATACAAGTTCTCTGAACTTATTCCAGTGGTTTGAAAACTCAAAAAGTTTACGTCCCAGTAAACTGAAAAGGATTCAGTTGAGCTACATGAACGCTTTAGCTTAACTGTTATAAAAAAGTTAAAGTAACAAGTTATCCAACCTTTCAAGTTCTGAGAAATTTTGACTTTGAGGCAACCGTTTGCCTCAATTTTTTTGATTTGTGGAAAGTTTTTCGGGTTTTCAGTATGTGTCTGTACATATATATATATATATATATATATATATATATATATATATATATATATATATATATATATATATATATATATATATATATATATATATATATATATATATATATATATGAATGTTGGGGGGTAAGTGAGGAGCGACAGCAGAACAGCTTTCTAAGGCCTTTTCTAGAACATATTTCCTTTTCTGCGATTGATCAAGGTGGAGGTGGTGGTGAAGGTGAGGGCGATGGTGGTGGTGGAGGTGGTGAACTTGGTGAAGATGGTGGTGGAGGAGGTATTGCTGGTGGTGGAGGAGGAGGTAGTGGTGAAGGCAGAGGTGAGGATGAGGGTGGAGGAGGTGGTGGTGGAAGTGAAGGTGCAGGTGGTGGTGGTGGCGGAGGTGGTGGCAGTGAAGGTGGAGTTGGTGGTGAGGGGGAAGGAGGTGGATGTGGTGAAGGTGGTGGTGACAGTGGAAGTGGAGGAGGAGGTGGTGGTGGCGTGCTTGGTCCTTGGCGGGAGCTGGTGCTGCTGCCATGTTTTGTGGATCTTGCCGCCCTCCCTCCTCCCTCCACAGTTGTGAGGAGCAGCCTCGCCACCGCCGGCAGCCTGGTGGAGATTAGCCCAGTTCCTTCGCCGAGTTGATCCTTGCCGACTGGCCAATCTGTTCAGCCGAGGCCTCGCAAGGCACGCAGACGGCAGGCGAGCGAGTGAGCGACACCAACTGCTGTCGAGGAGGAAGTTCGGTGGCACGCCGCCCCCCCCAAAACCTCCCCTACACCCCCTCCTCTCTCTTTGTCACATGATGGCTTCATCCAGCCATCTGTTTTCCTCCTCGCGATGAGTGGGAGGAGTCAAACTAGCGAGCATCCAGAGCCAATCAGGCCTAAGAGCTGTGACCAGACCGGTCCGCCCCCACTGAAACCCTGACTGAAGCTCCGCCCCTCTTCCTCCTCAGAGGTTGCCGATTGGTCGCAGTGGCACACAAACAAAATAAAAAAAACAAAAAAATTAAAATACATCAAAATTAAATTAAATTGAATTTAAATAAATCATCATTCAAGTACCAGAGGAGGCTAGCTAGCGGGCTAGCGAGTGTGAAAAAAGCCTTTTCTGAACATCGTCGCCCTCTACAGGGCCGCCAACACCAAGCCGCAGGGTCAAAGGTCGTCCTTGTCACTGCGATGCACTAAATGAAAGATGATGCTGTAAAACGGGAGCGGGTGCAGGGAAGGACGGGAGGGGGAGGGTGGTGGTGGTGGTGGTGGTGGGGGCGGGGCTAGAGAATCAGCGTCGGATCAGAGTGTTACGACAACAAAGGTAATTGTGTTTTTTCGATGTCGAGCCGCCACCGCCCCCACGGTGTCATTTACCCTCCTCCCCCATATCACCGCCATATCGTCTCAAACGGCTGCCCTCCTCCTACACCCCCCCCCCTTCAGCTAATGCATTTAATTTAATGTTGGCGCGCGGCCGTAATTGGTGTAATATTGCCGGGTAATACGTCGAAGGGAACCTTTAGCATTAAGCACTAAATTGAAATTTTGAAGCGAACGGCGAGGAAAAGAGAAGACGGAGGGAAAAAAAGACTTCGCAGGGCAGAGAGAGAGAGAGAGAGAGAGAGAGAGAGAGAGAGAGAGAGAGAGAGAAAACCCCATTAAATGTAATTTGTTCTGCATGGCTGTGGGGGTAATGGCGAGCCAGACACTCCTTTATTACGGCCACTAGGTAGAGAGGTGGCTGCTGCTGCTGCTGCTGCGGATTTACTCTGAGCATGTGCGCGCACACACACACACACACACACACACACGCTGGTGCCGCCACGCTGTTAGTGGCGGCGGTGCTCAGCAAGGTGTAAGCTGTCGACCCCGATGTTGTTCCAGCCGCGGAAAAAAAGGAACATCGAGCAGCCGCTGGAGGATGGCAAAACACACACACACACACACGGAGCAGCGCGCGCGCGCACACACACACACACACACATAAAGCAGCGCGCACACACACACACGGAGCAAGGTGAGACGGATTGCAGTAAAGGGGAAGAGGAAAAAAAGGACTCGGAGGAGAAAAGCCAGTTGTATAGAAGATGGGAAAGGGGGGATAAAGGGGAGATCTATAGGGAGGGATGAACAACTGGAAGAAGGGAGGAAAGAGAAGGTGGGAGAGGAACAGGAAGTGATGAAGAAAGGTAAGAAGAAAACTAAAGAGGAGATGGAAGAACAAGTGGAGGGAAAGAGGGAGAGAAAGGGATGGAAATTGGGGGGAGTGTGAAATGAAAGACGATAGGGGGAGGAAAAAATGGCGAAACAGGAGAAATTAGAGGGTAAAAAAAGATGAAAAGAGAGGGAAGAAAGAGACGGGAGAGAAAGGAGAAAATTGGAAGTGGGGAGATTAGCGAAGAAGAAGGAGAAGAAGAAGAAGAAGAGGAGAATGGATAAGAAGGAGAAGTGGGGGAGAATAGAGAGAGGGAGGGAGGGATGAAAGGGAGGGAGAGAAGGAAGGAAGGGAAGGAAATTAAAAAAGAAGCGGGGGAGAGTGGGGGTGGGTGGCAGAACACTTGGAGGAGGAGAGAAGGTGAAGCAGGAGAGGAGGAAGAGGGGGAAGAGGAGGGGGAGGAGAGGAGAGAAGGAGGTCCCGGCGGAGGACCGGCAGATCAAACGCCGACTCTAAGTCAAACTCCGCCGAGGGAAGGCAAAGCTGCTCCGTAAATTAGAATTTTAAAAGTTCATACAAAGACGCTGCTCGGCGGAGATGTCTTCAGCTGATAGAGGGGAGGGGGGGGGGGGGGGGGGAGCGGGGGGACGGGGGGAAGTGGGGGGGACACAGGGAGGACTCTCTCCTCTCTCTCTTTCTTCTCAGGGAGGAATATTAAAGGAGATTTGTTCTCGTTTTGGGGCCGTTTTGGGGACAAAGAGGAGGAGGAGGAGGAGGAAGAAGAACCACATCCAGCCGCTTCACACTTCCTGTCACCTGCAGCCGCCCTCTGATTGGACCAGCTCTCCCTCTCTCTCCCCATCTCTCCTCTCTCCTCTATTTTTCCGTTGGGCGGTGGAACAGATGGGAGAGAGAGTCGCCAGGGGAGGATGAATTCCGGTCAGCGAGGGAAGGTGAGAGCGGAGCGTGACCGCCAACAACCTCCTCCTCCACCCCAATCCTCCACCTCACACCCCCTCCAGCAGCAGCAGCAGCAGCAGCAGCAGCAGCAGCAGCCCACCGGCTGTCTCCTCCTGTCACAACCAACCAACCGACCACCACAGTGAAAAAGGTGGAGCTGTGCAGCTGTGGACCAAGCTCCACCCCTTCACCCCTTCCTCCTTGTGTCGCATCCTCCTCTTCCTCCCTGGTGCGGGTTTTGGCCACATTCCAAACTCCTGAAAGTCTGATTTTTATTTTATTTTTTGTGAGTGTTTTTTTTTTTTTAACGTTGTTGTTATCGTCTTCCATGACATAGATGGATAGATGGACAGTCCTCGCCAAGGACGCTGGCAATCAAAAGAAGGTGACTTCTTCATCTGGTGGGTTTGTGGGAGGAAGGAAGGAGTGCCCTTAGCATTGTTAGTGTCATTAGCATCGTTAGCAGCAAGACAGAGAATGGAATGAAAGCAGAATTCTGTCCAAAGAAGAAAGAGATGAAAAAGGAGAAGAAGAAGTTTTCTGAGGTTCTTTCTTTTTTCTCTCCCCCCCCCACCTCTCCCTTTCTCTCTCTCCCAGTCAAACTTTGAAAAGAGTGACAGCAGCTTTTTTTTTTCTTAGCGAGGACATCAGGTAGCGGCGGCGGCAGCGTGACGGACTGTCTGCAGAAGAAAAGACGGTTTTGTTTGGTGGGACGTCGAGTGGGTGTCAAGAACAAGAGGAACAACAACAGGGGACAAATAAAGCACCGGCAGGCAGACAGACAGACGGACGCACGGAGACGTCGGGAGGCTTTTCACAACACGACAGGTGAAGTCTGCGTCAATCAACGCCGACGGTGCCGGGAAAAGAGGAGGGGGAAATGAGGAAAATAAAAAATCAGCGGTGAGGCCACAGCAGCAGCAGCAGCAGCAGCAATAGAGCAGCAGCAGCAGCAGAGATTGAGTTACATCCAAGCCTCCCAAACAGCGCCCCCCACAGGAAGAGAGCCCCAGGCTTCACTAGGAGGCCGAGCTGAAATGCTAGCAGTGCTAACAGCGCTAGCAGCTTTGGGAAGTCGTGGCTCCACGCCCAGGGGGGTAAGTTTTGGCTCTGCCCGCTCAGATCAACTAAATAAAAAAAAGATAAAAATCTGTACAATCGCAAAACAACATTGAGACGTCCTATTGGCAAACTGGAGGTGCGGCGCCACCAACTGGGCAGGGCGTGAAATGACAAATTCCACCATCGTCTTCCACCAATAACTCCGCTTCCTCACTTTCCAACCTTCCTCCTTTGGTCCCTGATTAGTTAGGGTTGATAGGTTTAAGGCTATCAATGAACCCTGAACCAATCAGGGACCGAGGGAGGTGGGTCGGAAAGCCAGGAGGCGGAGTTTCCACATTGCCAAAGTAGGATTTTTACCATTACGGGTCAGATCTATAACCTTCACTGTAAGCTCTGCCTCTTCATCCTCTACGACCAACCACACTGATTGGTCCATCCCAGTCCCGGCCCATGTCCCAGTCGCCCTCCTGGTGCTGGTCCAGGTCCCCCTCCTGGTGCTGGTCCCAGTACTTATTTTTGGTCCTGGTCATTGTCCTGGTCCCAGTCCTGTTATTGGTCCCAGTCCCAGTCCTGGTTCTGGTCCCAGCCCCAGTCTTAGTCCCCATTCTGCTCTCAATCCTAGTCCCATCCCCGGTCCCAGTTTTGATTCAGGTGTCAATCTCGGTCCTAGTCCCAGTCCCATTCCCGGTCTCTGTTCAGGTCCAAGTCCTGGTCCCAGAGCCGGTGCCGGTCCCAGTCCCAGTCCCAGTCCGTGTCCTGGTACCAGTCCCGGTCTGCCGAGTCAATACCGGTGCTCCGGGGTCACAAGGATCTCTCAGGGATCTCTCAGGGATTGGAGCCGATGATCCCGTCAATCCTCCCCAAAATTAAAACAAGGTCCACACGTCAGCTCATATCCTACTGCCGATGCCCTCCTCCACACCCTGGGCCTCAGAGGGCTGCTGTCGCCATGCTGGGGACCAATAGTAAAGTGTTTTCTGGGATAGTGAGTGAGGAGAGGATGGGGGGGTGAGGCTGTGGCGGCGCCGTCTGCGTGCCGTCACACAGGCTGATGACATATTGTGAAGCAGGCAAAGTGAAAGCAGCCTCGCGGTCACATGTGAATACCCAGCATGCATTAGATGGCCGTGTGCTGCTGGTGCTGGTGGTGGTAGGTGAGCCCGGGGCCACATTACGCTTCCACGCACCATTAAGTAGGAGGACAGTTGTTTCCCCTTTTAATATATACATATATATATATATATATATATATATATATATATATATATATATATATATATATATATATATATATATATAAAATACACTAAGAGGAGCACCCAAGGGCCTAAATAACCTCAGCTAAGGCTATTTATACACACACACACCTCTCACTCATGTCTCTCACCCACACACACACACACACGGTGACAGCAAGTATTTACTTGTAAAAAAAGACATTCGACATCGACATTATCATCATTTTTGTTGTTATTCATAAATATCTCCATTTTATGCCATTTTTCAGAAAAGAAAACAATTGTGTTTCATTCACAGCTGATTTGCTGCATGTTTATTGATTTTAATTGTGTATTTTCCATAAACGCTTCCATCAGGAGGAGAAAGAGACTTGACCCCAAATGGCTTGAAAGAGAATTTCTGATCAGATTTCACATCATAAACAATGAATATTCATTATTCAGCAGAGAGCGGCTGCAGTTTGGGACTTTTAGATGTTTTTCTTTTTTTAATTTTGGCTTGTGTGGTTTTTTTTAACTATTATTATTGACAGTGTTAAAATGCGTCCGACATTCCGTCACGTTGCATTTTAAGAAATATAATAGGTGCTTTGTTTTTTTTTTCCTTCTTTCCCCCAGTCTAAAAATAATACATGTGGGGAAAAAAAGGAGAGCAAGTGGGTCACATGACAGCAGTGAGCTTTTCAAAATGTGTGTCACCGTTTGATGCTCTTGTTTAGATGTGTGAAATGATGATCATATTAATAGATTTCCTTTGTATTTACACTGCTTTAATAATAGCACTACATTATTTATATTGTTGATTTAAATTGAGGGTCTTCTTGTCATTTAATTATTTATCCTGGTAATTTTTGTGCATTTTTACAGTTGAAACGAGAACTATTTATTTTATTTTTTTTATTGTTAATGTTTCTTTGTTCATGTTTTTAAATTCCTCTTTTTGCATCTGCATCTTATCATTGTATAATTCGTTTTTTTCTTCTTGAAATGAGCAACAAGGAGCCACCATCAGGTGATTGGAAGGCAGCTGCAAATATGAATAAGTGTGAGACGGTACCCCACACACACATGCGTGCGCGTGCGCGTACACACACACACACACACACCTTAAAATACACAATTAGATAAATACATTTAGACGCAGAACGGAAGGAAACAGACTGAGAGCGACTAAATATGAGCTTGTGTCTGACGTGTGCATTTGCAAAAATCAAGAGGGTGGGGCTGAAGGCCCCCGCACGTCTCCCCCCACTACAAAATGGGCTAATGACACATGCTAGCTGCTAATCATCATGACAAACAACCTTCCAGCACTGAAACCTTCTTCCTCCAGGATTCACTTTTAATCAACCCGCATTTTGTGTCGAGCGACAAATTAACTCAACCCCTCTGACAGACGGCTGGGCAGATTTTCAATTCTTTATTTATTTTTTATTTTTTTTAAATAAACTGGCTGCCGCCCGTCACCGGCGATGGTTTGGACTTCGTTAAGGAGGGAGAGCGAAGTCGACGGCGGCGCCACACAGCCGTCGGCAACAAGGAAAACAAGACACGCTTTTGAAATTAGAGCAGCATGTGTGTGTGTGTGTGTGTGTGTGTGTGTGTGTGTGCGGCTAGCTAATGACACTGCTGACTCGCCGCCTCCTTTGCTCGCCATCTCGCAGCAGCAGCAGCACTTTATATATTTATACACACACACATGTCGGCAATCAGATCAGCTAATGATAAGCCTGTCACACACACACACACACACACACACACACACACGTGCAGCTCAAGGCTGGGCGCCGTCACAGCGAGGAGGCAGGTGTTAATTACTGAAGTGGGAGCTAAAAAAGGTGGACGGCTGCAGGAGGAGAAGTTACACACACACACACAGACACACAGAGTGTGAGTCCCCACAGCGGACAGCAGACAACACACCTTTGTTAGCCAATTAGAGCCCCCACTCCTGGCTGGTCGCCGTGACGACAGCTGACAGCGACAACTTTGGACTCCAAAACTCCCCCCGAAAAGCTGTTTGGCTGCGTTTCATCGGCTCGTCGCTCACAGCCGCTTAAGACCAGCACGGTACAGCACGGCACAGCGCAGCGCCCCCTGGCTGCCACCCACCGATACCGTCCAACATCCTCGTCTCATTTATTTATATCTGAAAAAAACAACAACAAAAAAACAACAAATTGTTTCTGTAACATCTTGATTAAAAGACAAGCAACCTTCTTTGGAAGCTGCGGTGACACTCAGCCACCACAGGGGGCAGACTTCCAGCACGACGGTGATCCTCCGCACAGACCCTCCTGCAAAAATGAAAATTTTTGCAAATTTCTTTTCATTTGTCCGCTTGCTCCACTTTTCCACCACGGTGTTTTGCTACTGAGAGTTTTTTTTCACCCGCCATCCTCACGCGTGCGCACCTTTGTGCCGCCACCGCTACGACCTCTGACCTCTCTGGGTTGGTTTTCCCCTCAATTTTCTGCCGCGGGATTTTCAGAATAAAAGTCCCGCTGAATTCCAGAGCCGGCGACACGCAACGGCCCACCTGTCTTCATTTAGCGGTGCATGTGTGCGTGTGCGTGTGCATGTGTGTCGGCGCCACAGGTTTGAGGCAGATGGGCTCCGTGTCGGGCGGGACCGGCCTCTCTTCTTGACTTCCTGCACACATTTTTTTTTCTTTTGGAAGGACGCTCTCTCTCTCTCACACACACAATCTCACTCACCCCTCCCCCTCCTTATCCAACCCCCCCTGCCCCCCTCTCTTGTGATCAGGTAAATCTGTGGCACCCTGTGGAAACTTTCTAGGCGGAAGAATGTTTCGCCCTGGGGCTGTGAGTTTTTGCGACTCTGCGCTCCATCTGTCGCAGATCTTCAGCGGCCTCGGCTGCCAGGACCCCCCCTCCCCCTCTTCGCACCCGCACCTCCTTTTGCTCCTCCTCGTCCTCTCTCTCTAATAGATACACGGTACAAGGCAAAGAAAGAAAAAAAAAGGAAAAGAAGCAGAAATGCACATGGGGGGAGGGAGGGGGCTTGTTTGATTGTGTTGTCTTTCGTGTACACAAAGACAGCGAGTCTGTTGTTTACCTGTGCTGCGATGCAAACACAACGGACCGGGGTGGGATAAATAAATAAATAAATAAATAAATAAACACCTGAATGAGCTGAAAATATGCACAAAAAATATTTTTTTGTTAACACAAACAGCGGGCTAAAAAAAACCCCACACAACGCAAATCTAGCTTTTAAATTCCATCTCCGCTCAGACACAACGTGGCCTCCTCCAACCGTGGCTCCGCCCCCCGTCCCCGGGGCAGCACGCCGAGGCCACGCAGGAAATGCCTAATTCATCCACGTCGCTTTAGCTCCTCGCTCAGCCATTTCCTGTTGGCCGAGGCCGCGCACGCGGCACCGCCAGACCAAGCGGCGTAAATCATCGGCGAGTGCCTCGTGCACCGCCACCACCATCACCATCTTCATCATCAACATCATCATCGCAACCATTGTAACAGCAGCAGCAGTGACAGCAGTAGCAGCAGTAGTAGCAGCAGTTACAGCAGTGGCAGCAGCAGCAGCGGCAGCAGCAGCAGCAGTAACAAGAGTAGCAGCAGCAGTTACAGCAGTGGCAGCAGCAGCGGCAGCAGCAGTAACAAGAGTAGCAGCAGCAGCAGCAGCAGCAGCAGCAGTGGCAGCAACAGCAGCAGCAGCAGCAGCAGCAACAGCAGCAACAGCAGCAGCAGCAGCAGCAGGGCCGGCCCTCCTCGCTTTCATGGCCCAGGGGGAATTGAAACCACGAGGGGGTGGGAGGGGTGGGGAGGGTGTAAGAGAGCCGCTAACTGCAGCAGGTCAAAGGTCAGAGCCATTACAATCATGAGCTACACAAGAAGGGGAGGGGTCGCTGTGTGGTAGGGCGGCCAGGTGGAGGCGCCGCGAGAAGCACCAGTGCAGGAGAGAGTGAGAGAGAGAGGGAGAGAGAGAGAGAGAGAGAGAGAGAGAAAGCTGCTTCAGCAAAGAGTTGACAGATTTGACAGGAAGTGACATGTCCTCCTAAGGGGGAAAGCTCTGATTGGTCAGACTGATCACCTGATTCTGACTTCAAAGATTGAAAAGAACTAGAGAAGAATTTCTGGAAAAGGTGACGATTTAATATTACTTTATGAAAAAAATATGACCTTTATGATGTGAAAATAGTTTCACAAGGGCTGATTTTTAAAAAAATATACACCAATTTGGGTGAATTTATTCTGAATTATAGACGGAAACAGAGCACAAAATTCCACACATAAAAATAATCTTGAGAAATCTCACTTCAACCACTTTGCGTTTCAGTCGACTGAAACTTTTCAACTGGTGATGAGAGAAAAAAAGAACAATAGCGGCACACAACAAAGTGTAATGAAGTCGACTTTTCACAAAGTCAACAAGTTTTTTTAATTTATTTTACTCCTGGAGGTTTTTTTTGGAATTTATTGCGGGCGCTTCATTCATTTATTTATTTATTCCGCTTGTCGCATCCGAGTGCAAGCTGTCACTTCAGGTTTTAATCCACCATCTTGATGTTTGCTGGATTTGTGGCGCCGCTACCGTTCCAATTTTTTCCAAAAGAGGAGGAGGAAAGAAAAAGACGAAAAAAGAAGTAGAAAAATCCCAGGCACTCGGGGGTGAAAACGTTTTTTTTTCTGACAACGCGGCTGCGTTCCCACCAGGTGTCTCCACGCACAGCTTCACCTTCAATGGAGCAGAACCGGAACAGACTAAAATAGAAGGAGCTCCGCCACCAAATTTCTTTCTTCTTCTCCTCCTCCTTCTTCTTCTCCGTACTTGTGTTTTTTTGGAAGCAAGTGGCGAGCCGGGACGAGGAGATCAGGAAACAGACGGGAGGTTTTTTAGCAGCGACAGGAGCCAAAAACAAAAGCAGAAACTCCGGCGAGGAGGCCAGGAGAAGGGGGTGAGGGGGAGAGGGGGGAGGCAGTGGGGGGGAGTTAAACATGGGACTGGTTTAAACACTCCCTCCCTCCAATTAAAGAAGAAGAGGGCGGGGCCTTTGATTCGGCTCGTCTGCGGCTAATGAAGACGGTCTGGGGTTGTCGAGGACACATCTGACTGAGAGCAATAAAATAAAAGGGGGCGGGGGAGTGGGAGTGGGGGCACCTTATGAAACATATGGAAGCTTGGCAGACGTCCTGCCACCCCACTCGCTCGCTCCAGTTGAGATCCCCCCTTTTTTGAAGCAGCGCCGCCACATCTGGAACCGTTAAACTTTTTGTCACCTTTAATTGACATCATACTGCGTCGATTGAACTTTTGGAAAAAGTGGCGGTAAACACCGACAACCCGCCCCCCTCCTCCACTTCTACCACCAGCTGGTGAGGATGGGATTTCATGTTAAAAGATAATAAAGAATAAAATAAAGCAGCAGAGGAAGAGCTGTAACTTTCAGTCTCGTCCAGAGAAAAAAACACTTCCTCCTCCTCCTCCTTCTCCTCCACTTCATCTTCTTCTTTTTTTGTCTTGCATCGCTCGCATGGCTCGCGGTGATGCAGTTTTGCGAGGAACAAAAAATGTTTGGGAGAAGAAAAGAAAAAGGGGAAAATGGGGAAAAAGGAGGCTCTAAGTGCAGTGAAACGGCATCCCACATCAAGATGAGTGGGCCCCGTGTGAGGCGGAATAGCTCATCAAAAAGCTCCTCCTACCAGGCAGGTCGACTCCCCCTACTGGGCCTCCACAAGTTTTTAGATCCCACATCCTGCCGCCGCCCGTCGCTCCCCTGGACATTGGCTTTTTAAAAAGTGTGATGTGTGTGTGTGGGCAGAGCGACGAAAGGCTTAATGATTGATTAATGACTTACTTCCCTCCACTTTAAGGCCGCAGCCGCTATTTTTCCTCCCTCCTCCTCCGCCGCCTCACGCTCATCCAACTTTAATTTATGAGGGAACGCTAAGGTGAGGCTGGATCGGCGCTTGGCGCCACACTCCGGAGACAAGGTTGGTGTCAGGAGAGCCGCCGCTGTGTGTGTGTGTGTGTGTGTGTGTGAGAGAGAGAGTGTGTGTGTGCGTTTGAGGCTGCGTCATAAATAATGCAGACCGTCTAAAAAGGGAAAAGGCTCTACAATTAATGCACAGACAAATGGGGGAGAAAACGGGAGGAAACTTTTCTGCTCAGAAAGAATTTCTCTTTTTTTTGTCCCTTCCGGCCCCCCGTAGAGCTAACAAACTCGGCATCACCTCAGCCACGTCCGACCAGCAGGAGGATGATGAGGAAGAAGAAGAAGAAGGAGAGTGTCCTCTGAAGTGGCCTTGTGCCTTGTTTTCCCAAAAAAATCCACTTTACTTCCTGTTTTGTGTTGTTTTTCAAAAAAAGTTTTGCCTATCAGCAGAATCAGGAGTTCTTGACAATCTCTCTGTCACATGACAATGTCTCTCTCTCACACATCATCTCCCTCTCTTGCTTCAAATGTGTACAAACTACCTCAATGCACAACTGTATGACACACACTGTGATTATTCACAACACAAATGCAATGTATAAAGTTTTCATATATTTCATATATGTATGTATATATATATATATATATATATAGTATATTAGTATATTAGTTTTAGTGGGCGACACGGTGGAGTTTGCAGGTTCTCCCCGTGTCTGCGTGGGTTCTCTCCGGGTTCTCCGGCTTCCTCCCACAGTCCAAAAACATGCATGTGAGGTCAATTGAACATTCTAAATTGTCCGTAGGTGTGCATGTGAGTGTGAATGGTTGTTTGTTTCTATGTGGCCCTGCGATGAACTGGCGACTTGTCCAGGGCGTCACCCTGCCTTCACCCTAAGACAGCTGGGATAGGCTCCAGCAGACCCCCGTGACCCTGAATAGGAATAAGCGGGTATAGAAGATGAATGGATGAATGAATGAATTAATATTAGTATTAGTATATGTATTAGTAATGCACGATATGAAAAAATTTCAAATGATACCAATAACCGATTATTTCCTGCTTCTCCCGGCTGATACCGATAAGTTCATACTTTTATATTTAATATTTTTATATTTAATACAATCTCCATATAATCTGCAGTTTGTGCAGATATATATATATATATATATATAAGTAGAATTCCTCTTATTAGACAACAATATTCTTAATCCCGAACAAAGTGAGGTACAACACAACATAATAAGATGTCGCGCAATGGAGCGCAAGACAATTCAGGGGCGATAAAATGAAATACTGATGTTGAAAATCAAAGGTGAAAGATGACAGGACGCAAAAAAAATCAATCCAAGTCAAGCAAAATGACAAAACTGTGCAACGTGACACAGAACGAGTACACAAAGCAAATAGACACTGCTGCAGCACAACAAACTTACACAATGACGACATTGGATAACAACTTGCACTTGCACACAATTCGGTATGAGGAGGAGGAGGAGGAGACAGTGGGGAAGTTTGTAGCAGCTCTCTGTGATGTCATCACAGGACACAATATAATCATCTCATCACAGAGCTGCATTTTTTTAAGTTGTCCTGCTCACCGTCCACGAAGTGGAATGCGACCAGGCGAAGCTGCACACGCCTCTTAAACCAATTCCTGTGCTTTTCAAAGACGACTGACTTATTTCAAACAAATCACCTGCACAATGCAAAAAGATCTGCAGTCAGAGAAGAAACTTGGGAAGCTTCTGAAGGGATGGAAAAAATCAAAAAGGGAGAAAATCTGATTCCTGCCATGAAAATGGGGAAAAAAAAAAAAAAAGCCACCAGTGAGCGTCACATGTGATTAGTGTGATCCAGTGGCAGCCAGGAGTCGACAACCTGACTGACTTTAAACATTCATGTCTTTACTTTGCCACCCCCCACCCCCTCACCCTCCCCCAACACCCTCATTAAATTCTCATCTGGGGTATTAGCACGCAGCACCTGAACATATGTCAACCCACTTCCTCAACTCTGCCGCTAAAAGCCTGCAGCTCCACTCAGGTGTGTGTGTGTGTGTGTGTGTGTGTGTGTGTGTGTGTGTGTGTGTCATCCAACTCTGCAGGGCTGCAGGGAACAAAATACAGGCTGCATTTTTCATGGGACAAAAACCTCAAAGCCAAACCTAGATATTAGTCACTTTAGTAATTAAAAATGCATATTGCTCGGTGCCGTCTCGCGGACGTGCATTATTAAAGAGCCATACTTTTTTTTCTCTCTCTCTCTCCCTCGTTTTCTCCCTCTTTTTGCCCCGACTCACTTGAAAAACTCGGGGCGCCGCTCAAAAGGATTTCTTAATGTGCGGCTGCTCGGAGGAGGAGGGGGGGAGCGAGCAATTGAGGGAGGGGGGGGGGGGTGGAGGATTTGTTTTGGCAGTCGCGCTAGCAGCACAGGTGCATAGCGGCGGCAGCGGCGGCGCTGCTAGTGGTTTTGTAATTACAGACGATGTTGTTTGGCGGCGTGCGGAGCCGCGCAGAGTCAAACACGAGCGCTAAATCGCACACCTGAGCCCTGAGACGCCCGAGTGCCGCGGTGGAAGTGAGCAGAGGCAGGCTTGACACGCAGGAGCAGGAGATCGCAAGAAGAAAATGGAGACACGTCTCGGCAGGCGGAGAGAGAAAAAAAAAATCAGAACAGAGCGACGGCGAGAAGGGACGGATGGCGGGTGAACACCTGGTCAGGTGACCATTAAGACTCTCACGATACTATCATGTAGATAATATTGTACTTATACTTCTGTAATTCTGTTTATTTCATTCAAAAATTAGCTCTATTATAAAGCTCAAACAAGCAAAGGTTGGCAGGAACATCATCTGTTATCTCATGAAAGGACATTTGAAATATTTGAGTTCAAATTTGTTTCCATGTATTTTAGAGATTGGAAGCAGAAAAAAGAAAACATTCAATCTAATGAATTATTGAATTATTATTACAATTAAAATATCAGTATTTTTTCAGGTCAATGTTGCACATTGCGCTCGAATGTATAAAAGGTATTTGATTTTCTAATTTGTTTTGATAATTACTGCATCACAGCGGTACTGTTTTTGTACTTGGTGCAGACTTTGTTGCCAGTCACAGGTGCCGAGTCATTACCAGACAACCTCCGTGCTGTGGAGCTCCCCACCTCTGTCACCTTCCACATACAGAGACACTAATCTGGGCTGGCTGGTGGCCCCGCCAACGTCCCCGCCCACTATCCGGCCCCCCCAAAGGCATTTTTAGTTCACAGGCAAATGCAGGAAAAAGTTTCGGAGACAACAAAGCTGGAAAAGCTGGAAAAGCTGGAAAAGCGTGACGACTCCTGACGACCTCTGCCTCAAAAATTCTAAACGCCTTCATTAACGGCGCCGTCCTTCCTGCCCAGAGCACCGCCCATTCCTCCATCCATCCATCCATCCCTCCATCCGTCCGGCCGACTCCATCCACATCGTCCTCCTAATTACCCATCCCTGTTTATTCCCTGGAAGTCCCGGCCGGCTTCCAGCCGAGACAGCAGGTCGTTGTAATCAAAAGTCCCACTCTCGGGGCCTCCCAAAAATAAAAGATAAATAAATAATAACTAAAAACATGGCCGCTGCCTGTAAATAAGAATTCAATATTTTTTCACTTCATCTGCCGAGACACAATTAGCGTCAAAGTCTCAAAGACGCGTCTGTTTATTCTTAGAGATGCTGGACGCGTCAGCGCTGTCGGCCGGAAACCGCAGAGACTCAGGGTTTTTTTTCTTTAAAAAACTAGAAAAAAAAGGTATGATCCTTTCAAGAAAGAAAAAAGTGCTTTCATTAGGGAGGCGCCGGCTCACAACAACAAAGTCCGTCAGCCGGAGAGAAACAAA
Source organism: Thamnaconus septentrionalis (assembly GCA_009823395.1). NCBI lineage: Eukaryota > Metazoa > Chordata > Actinopteri > Tetraodontiformes > Monacanthidae > Thamnaconus > Thamnaconus septentrionalis. The sequence continues at coordinate 1,426,444 of CM020501.1, read as the reverse complement.
GGCGACGAGCTCTAATGGCACCTCTGCACCGCTCTCCGATTCCACCGAGGAAATAAGAGATGCTACAATTAAATTAGAGAGCCGGAGATGTTTCCTTCCAGGAGGAACACACACTTAAAGACCGAAAGACACACAACAGAAAGAAAGAAAAAGTAAAGAACAGAGGCGTCTTAACTTCTGATTAATCAGCCGGATAAACTGGCAGGAACAGCAGGTGGAGCAAAGGTTGGGAAGGAAAGATTTTGACTTTAACGGGAAAAAGAAAAGAAAAAAGAAAACTTGCAATGTTGAATGGAAATCTGGAGACTTAATTGGATCCAAGAACAACAACTTGTTTTATTGTGGAGATCTCTGATGGCTCCGCCTCTTCATCTCACTGACATCTTTTTTTCCCCCAACCACACTCTCTCTCTGAGCTGTCCATTGCGGCCGAGGAGGATGCTTGGAGGGGGGCGGGGGGGGTTGGTCCAGCGACATTGCCACTGATGCCACTTGATGTGGGTATGGAAGCCGATACGTGAGCCAATCATGCGTCTGCACCAGGGCAGGGAAGCCCCACGGCTGGGAAGATGCGGGCTGCCAACCACACACACGCACACTGAGCCACAAGGTTTCCCCTAGCAGGCTGCAAACACGGGGCTAAATGGGACTGGATGTTTTCAACAGACTGTCCTGCAGCAGCAGCAGCAGCAGCAGCAGCAGTGACACCAGGCTGCGACAGAGAGAGCGCCTGCCTCGTTTCAACGCCATCCTTTTTAATTCAAGCACTCATTCTTCATCTTCTTTTTCTTCCCACACGTTCCTGCTCAAATAGAAACAATAGCGGCTTTTCAAGGCGCAACAATTGGCGAGGAGGGAGGGAAGGAGTGGAGGGGATGGGGGCCGGGGGGAGAGGGGGGGCAGGGAAGACGAAGAAGAAGTAGAAGAAAACGGGCTTAAGTGAAAACTGCCATCAAATCAAACAGGAGATCAAACGGCGGCTGACAATCTGAGGGCGGATCTTTTCTCTAAAGCGTCAAAAAACTCAAATTGCGGTGTGCACTTTGTCACGCTGTCCTCTCTCTCTCTCTCTCTCTCTCTCTCTCTCTCTCTCTCTGTCTCCCACACACAGCGGCGGCGGCGGCGGCGAGGAAGAATGAAAGGAGGTGAGATGAATGGGAAGACAGGAAGCCTCCAGCAGCGCCGGCACTGCCGCCGTCGTCATTCTTATCACTGCCCCCCTCCGCCCCCCCCTCGCGCTACACCGGGCCAACCTGGAACAGGAGGAGTGGGATCACGGCGTGGCGGCGGGCGATCAAAGAAAGGGAGCGCGAGAGGTGTAAAGAGGAACTCCGCTCGCTAGTTGATTTGAAAAACCCTGAAGTGACGCCCGAGGCAAGCAAGCAAGCAGAGGGAGAGAAAAAAGAGGAAAGCGTGAGCTTACAAATGGAGGCGGGGGTGGGGGGGGGGGGGGGGGGTAAGTAAGGGAGAGAGGGGGGCGATCAAGGGACGCATTAGCAGGACGTCACGTTTCTCAAGCGGCGGCGGTGGCGGCGAGGAGGAGGAGGAGGAGGAGGAGGAGGAGGGCGGCGAGGGAAGTTAACCAAATATGAGCGCGGCGTAATGTTCCTTTAAGCTGTCATTTAAACTCATACCTATCATCAGTCGTGCCCCCCTCACTGATGATCTCTGTCTCTCTCTCTCTCTCTCTCCTGATGAAGTGCACCCCCACCCAAGCGTTGCTGTCCCTCTCCCTCTCTCCCTCTCCTCCTGTCAGCCGCTAATGGCGCCACGTCGCTAATTATCAGATTATTCACAGTTCAGGCGAAGCCTCACTGTTAACTTTTGAGATATGACGCCATTATCTCCCGTCTCATCTCTTTTTCTACGAATTACGCCGCAGATTCATATCGGCGCCGCACACACACGCACGCACGCGCACACACACACACCCAACTGGAAGAAGAAGCAGCTGGGCCTGGTCGTCGTCTTTGTTCAGGTTCCCTCTCACGGCTGTTTGATCGGCGACATCCACTCGTGCTTTTTTTTTTTTTTTTCGGAGCAGCTTTTTTGGGGGATGAAAAAAAGGAAGAAGCAGGACGATTTTTTCATCCTTTTCTCCCCTTCATCTTCCTCCTTTTTCACCTCGGCAGCGTCAACCCCCTGTTTGATCACACATTTATGGCGCCGCCACCGTTGGAAGCTGAAGGAGTCGCTGGATGACACAACTTTTCATGTTCCGTCTGCGCGTCGTACAAAAAAGACAAGAAAAAGGTCCTGGACGCGTCGGCGGCGTCGCTAATGGCGCAACGTGTTTCATCAAAGTGCACACGGCGGCGGCGGCGGCGTTCCCGACTGTCCCAACGCTGTGATCCGGCTCTGGGTGGAAGCTGAATGATTCATAGCGAGCAAAGCGCTTGGACGCGTTCCAGTCAATAGTCTGCACCGGTAAGCAAAGATGGTGAGGAGGGCACCTGGTTCAATGCTAAACTGAAATTAGCGCTGAGTCGCAGCAGACAGAAGAGGAGCCCCGTTTCTTCTTCCTCATCATCTTATTCTGTTTCTTCTTCTATTTCTATTTCTTCTTCGTCTTCTTCCATGTCTGTTTCTTCTTCTTCTTTGTACTCTGAAGTGTCTCTTTAAAACTCATCTAAGCACAATGTTGACCCGACTACTGAGGCCTCCAGCAGTGGAGTAGCAACTTTCAGACCACAGCTGGAATATAAAGTGGAGCGGAAAGTTGAACTGTTAAAGGTTTGAAGGTCTTAACACCTAACGGGACTCTTTATTTATAATACTCCTGATTTAATTAGCTCCCCAAAAAATGGATTTACAGGATACACACACACACAGACAGACAGACACACACATACATACGCTTATATGTATGTGTGCCAGTTTATATACACATATATATATATATATATATATATATATATATACACACACACACGTGTGTGTAATAATAATAATAGTAATAATAATAATAATAATAATAATAATAATAATAATAATAATAATAATAATAATAATAATAATAATAATAATAATAATAATGATATTTATTTTGAGTTCTGTTTTTTAGCTGTGCAATCAAAGCCTAGAGGTCGTAACCCGACCTCGTCTGTGCAAACCTGGCGATGTCCACATCGTGCGACGGCTGGATGATGAAGATGATGTTGTGTGCATTAGCAATATAAAACCCGTCCAGGATGCCTCGTCTGTGTAGTGATACGCCCGCAATTAAGCAAATTGCATTAACAAAGGAGGCCGCCGGGGTTGTTTGGCGCTAATGGCGTCTCCCACAACCCCTGAACAGGCTGGCTAGCGGGCCGCTAGTTCACGGGTTATTTATTGGTGGTGGAGGAAGAGGAGGAGGAGGAGAAATAGGAAAAGGAGGAAGAGGAAGATAAGGAAGAGGAGAAGGAGGAAAAGGAGAAGAAGAAGGAGGAGAAGGAGGAAAAGGAGAAGAAGAAGGAGGAGAAGGAGGAAAAGGAGAAGAAGGAGGAGAAGGAAGAAAAGAAGAAGGAGGAAGAGCAGAAGGAGAATGAGGAAGAAGAGGAGTAAGAGGAGGAGCGTCAACCTGGCCAGGTGAGTTTTTAACGGCCCCAGTCCAACAGTAACAACAACAACGATGGCGGTGGTGCTTTGTTTGAAAGGGGGGACGGGGGTGGTGGTGGTGGTGGTGGGCGCTTAATTAGCCGCGTGCTTTATTGCTAATGAACTCCACGCGGTTGTTTGCTTGTATAATCAAGGCAAAGGAGCAGAAACTGCTAGCTAAGGTGCCCGAAATTAGCTGACGGAGGCAAGCGACAGCGGCGCTAACCCCCCAAACTCCCCTACCCCCCACCCCATCGCAAATGGAGAGAGAGAGAGAGACAGTGAGAGAGAGAGAGAGAGAAAGTGCCTGCTTCACCAAACTCGCTTTAGCACGACGGCGAGACAAAATGGACTGTAAAGTTCGTTAGATGGAAATATTAAAAAAGAATTAAGCTAATGGAGATAAAATTAAAAGAAATGAGGCAACAAACACCGCCGCACCAAAAATGGCATCGGCGTGACAGCGAGGATTTCTAATGACGGAGCGCGCTCGGGGGTGGTGGTGGTGGTGGGGGCCCGGTGGGGGTGGTAGGATGATAGGGAAGGGGGTCGGGGAGGAGGAGAAAAATTAAATGGCATCCCGTGCTTAAATTTCTTTGAGGAGTAATGATCCGAGGACGATGTTCACTCCTGGTACCCTGGGGGAGGGCGTAGTTGGGGGGGTCCGGGGGGGGGGGAGGGGGGGTAACAAAGGAGCTCATCTGTCAGTCAAGCCCACCCCCTCCCTCCCCCGATCAGGGTGGGCGAGGGTCAAAGGGCATGTTTCCACTGGCTAGCTTCCAAGGGTTACCATTTCAGTACCTGCTTCCTTGGGGTTCCAAGCGTTCTGACCATGGACCAGAGTGGTGACGTAGCACAGAGCAGTTCAGACGAAAGCCGAGTGGGAGTCTTTCACGAAAACCGCCATTTTTAAATGCCCCGCGTGTGGATTTCCACATTTTCACGTTTTAAAAACTGAAATGCTTATTAAACTGTACCATGGGAGAACAAAGAGCTGCAGAAGAAGGAAAAGCTCAAAGAGAGCTGGACGGACGGAGCGACAAGCAATGAAAAAGTCTTCCTGGTTGTGCAGCCGGTGGCTGCAGTACAGCAAAAGTGTTGGGAGAAACACTAAAAAAAAAATGCCAAGGTACTGCCGAGCGACTACCACCATAGGACTACAACAGTCGGAGTGGAACGAACAGAGAAAATTCTGCCTCTTAAGTTTCGCTCCTTCTAGAGATTTTCACGCTGCTAGCTTGTTCACATCGGTCGAATAGAGATTTTCCTGTTTTATGCTTTGTGTGGACTTAAGTTGTGCGGATATTCTTGTCTAATAATAAACGACTCTGAGACTCAAGTGATCGTTTCAGCGTCAACATTTCCTCTGCTAGCACAGTGTTTTGATACAAGTCAACAGTATGAAACAACATCATTCTAAGCCCTACTTGCAAAAAAACAAAACAAGAACATGGTCAATATAAAAAGTAAATCCTGTGGTTCCGGGGACACGGAAGGCCCAAAGATCATCCAGGGATGCAGGTATAACTACCAGGCCGTACCACCAGTGGAAACCGCCCCCCTGAGAAAGTATCACGGAATCAACAGCTAAAAATTCCTCCCCGAAATATTTAGAAAGGTGCCACCACAACAACGACAGCAAAAGTATGATGTGAGCAGCACAGCGCCCCCTACAGACAGGAGGTCCTGCAAACCAGCAGCAGCCACTTTCACTCGACTTTAGGAGGCAACAGACGACTACGCCAGCGAGCTAGCGACCCCGGAACATGAATAATGCTGCTTGGTGGAGGGTGGAGGTGCCAGTTGCCCTGTGCGTTACCACACACACACACACACACACACACACACAGAGACTCATACACAGACTCATACAACTCAACAAGGAGGAGTGTGTAGCCTTGGGAGGGACAGTCAAGAAATTGGAACAGGAAGACGAAGAAGAAAACGAGGGATTTCTCCTTCTTCCTCTTCCCTCCTTGACTTTCTCCAACTTTGCGCTCGTGTGGAAAAAAAAAATTAAAAATTAGCATACAAGGAGGGAGGGGGGAAGTGAGAGAAAGAGAGAGAGGAGCTTCCCAGGGAGGGCCGTCCTTCTGCCGGCGTCACGCCGCTCCGTTCGGGAGAGAAAAAACGAAGAAAAGAAAATTAGTGGAAAAGGGAAAAAAAACAGGGCCAAATTTATTAGCAAAAAAAAGTTTGTGCGGCAGGATTTCCAGCAGTACGGCAAGAGGATTAGGACACTCCTGCTTTAGGATCAAATTGCAATAATGAGGTAGAACACGAAGCCAAAATGACGCGGAGACACGGCGGCGGTCCGACTCTACCGGAGTCGGAGCGGAGCGAGGGAGAGAGGGAGGGAGGGAGCGGGCGAGTGAGGGAGAAATCCCGGATACGGCGAGGCCTCCTCCTCCTCCTCCTTTCTCCGAGCGCCGCCCGGCTTAATCTCCTCAAGGAGACGCTCCGGATGACAATGGCAAAGCACCTCCAATAATTGGTTCCAACAGGCTTACCGCATTAAAACCTGAAATGAGTTCTTCTTCTTCTTCTTCTTCTTCTTCTCCTTCTTCTTCTTCTTCTCCTACCCTAACCTCCCTCCTTCCCCCTCCTCCCACTCTTTTAAGTATGATCCATTATTTCAATCCGGGGAGGAAAGAAGAGAATTCCGTCTTTGGGAATATTAATAACTCTCCGTTTCCACGTTTCCACCGTGCGCACAGACGCACGCAAAAAGAAAAAAAAAAAAAAAGGCGAGCGGCGAGCTAAAGCGGCTAAAGCGTACCTGAGGTCCCGCCAAGGACAGCCCACTTCAAAGGCCCTTGCTCGGCCCTCCCTCCCTCTCTCGCCCTTTATTTTTTTACACTCCCCCCTTCCCACCTCTCCCCCCTCTCTCTCTATCTCTCTTTCTTTCTTCTTCTCAAGCGCCTGGGCTTCAAGAGCCATCTTGAAGAAGACCTTGAGGCCGCCGACGCCGCCACTGACTTCCCTTGAAACAAAACAAATAGAATTCCGGGTCTTTTGATTGGCTTTGGCAAGCCCCGCCCCCCCACCCCCCGTCGCCACCGCCGCTGCCGCCGCCCGGCAGGTCTTGAGAGGACGTCTGCCAACTTTCTCCTCCACATCAACAACCTTTGTTACGCCAGTCTGGTGAAAAACTTCACTTTTTTCTTTTTTTTTCTGGGGCAGCACCAGCAGAGAAAAAGAGAAAAAGAAAAAAAACACCTCATTCCAGCCTGATTATTGTCTCTCCCAGCTGACAGGAAGTGAACATTCCTGATTGGGTGTCACGTGGAAACAGGCTACAATCCTCTTTAGGGTCCCGTGGGAAATCTGAGCGTCTGCAAACACAACCCCGACGGCCAATATCAGCAGCTGATATATAACACGTAGGGCCCCTTTTTTTGTTTTATTTATTTATTTATTTTTTTGCACTTATTTGGGCACAAGTGGAGACAGAAAAACAAAAAAAAATCAAAGACAGTATTAATAATGAAGAAAAAAATAGGCGTGCAGCAGCAGCAGCAGCTCGTGGTCCGACCACCGCCATCGCAGCATCCTTTACACAATCTTGCATCACGACGGGGTTTTTTTTGTGTGTTTTTTTTGTGTGTGTGTTTGTTTAATCTGCCGATGGAGCCAGAAAAGTGTTTCTCTGGATCACCAGGCGTCTGAAAAAGCTTTTAAGCACTTTATTCGGATAAGCCCTCTTTGATATAGGATCCACAATAAAAAAAAAAACGGCGAGATAAACACAACAACTGACATCTGCTCAGCAACTTTCTCCCTCCCCACTCACCCTCCCCCCCGCCTTCCTTGAGGTAATGTTGCCAGCAGCTTGTCTGTCTTGTTTGTTTGGTCTTTTTTTAAAGGGGGGCGGAGTCATCGGCAATGAGGAGGATGAGCAGGTTGGTTGGTTGTTTGCGTGTTTTTTTGTTTTTTTTTTCTTGATGTGATCTCACGTAATGGCTAGCAAGCTAGTCAGCAGCTAGCGCGGGGCTAGCGAAGGGTAGGATAACCGGAAAAAGCTAATTATTGGCTCCAGAGTAAAAGATGCATTTGGCAGCAGCGGGCAGGAGGAAAGTGGACTTTAGAGCCTCTAATGAGGCCATCTGATATGTGCTGAAATATTATTGGTACACGTGTCATTAACGGAGGTCGGGGGGGAGGGGGCGGACGGGGGGCTTTAATGGAGGAGCCGGGGAGGTTCTGACGAGGCGGAGCAGCAGCAGGGAGAGTTTCATGAAATTACGGGGGGGGGGGTGAAGAGTAAATCGCTGTCCCCTTGCTGCTGGGAAACACTCAGACAGAGAGAAAGAGAGAGAGAGAGAGAGAGAGAAATAAAAATGAAAACACATCAGTTCTGTTCCAGCAACATCATCATCAGCAGCAGCTGGTGCTGACCGGCCGCTTCTTCACGTTGCAAGACGAGCAAAAAGTGGCTCTTTAATTTTGGAAAATTAGCAAAAAAGGCACCAGTGAGGCACCAGTGAGGTTTCATCAGATATGTATATATATATATATAAATGTGTGGAAAAAAATATATATATATTATTTTTTTTCACACACATATATATATATATATATATATATATAGTTCTGTCAGTCGATTAAAATGTCTAATCACGATTAATCACATAGTGTCCTGAGTTAACTCACGATTAATCGCTAATTAATTGCATTTTTTTTTTTTACCCTGATCTATATGTAACTTCACAAGATATTTATTGTGTTTCTTATACTGTAGGAAAACTTGGAGAGGACAATAATAATTCCTTTGTGGAAATATTCTATTTTTATTTTCATCGGAACATTCCAAAACGATTTCCAATTAGAGGAAAATGTTCATTCTGTCTTTGTTGGTAGATATACACTTAGTTTTCTCGTGTTCAGACAGATAAAAGTTAAAACAGATGTTACCTATACACACACACACACACACACATACATATATAAACAGGTAAATTCCCGCAAGCTCTTGCAGGAAACAGCTAATGCAAGCCGACCGACCGACTTCCTGCAAGGATGTCTTTTTTTTTACATAACAGTTAAAAGCAGCGAAGGAAAAAAAGAAAAAACTAGGCAGACAAAAAGGAAAAGCACCGGCTGCACGTTAGCACCTCAAGAGCAATTAAAGCTGCTGCTGGTTGCAACCAGGTAGGAGCTGGAAGACAAACACACACACACACACACATGATAACAACAACGAAAACAGCATTACCGAGCAGCTAACGGTGCTTCCAGCCTGCACAGGTGTCGTCCTCAGCTGCCTGCGCCTCATTGGTTAATTGAGCAAATCTCCCATTTCGCCGGCGCCATCATCCTCCCGCGGCTACGGGCCACGGTCGGTCGCCCAGCCACACAGCGAGAGTGAGAGAGAGAAGCGATGAGGTGAGGTGAGATGAGAGCGGCTCAGGTCGGTGAGTCGTTAGCGTAGCGACGTTCTAGTTGGGTTTTTCTCCTGGCTCAGCAGGAGGTGGGAATCAGGTGGGAAAACACGGAACAACCCCCTTGCCCACCCAGAGGGGCGGTGATGACTTTCCGGCCAGCTGGGCTCGGAAAAGCATTGGTGTAATTTGACTGCAGTGTCGTTTGGCCAGCTAAAAAAATGAAAGCTAACGAGGTTTGCTAGCAGAGCTCAACAAAATCCACATTGCTGTCATGCTTTTTTTTTGCTGCGAATCGACGGAACCCGGAGACTTCGAGGTGGGTAAAGAAGATGACTTCTCACGACAGAAACTTCCAAGAAGCCCTTCAGCGGGAAAGAAGAAAAAACAAAAAAACCAAAAGTATTCCAGGCTTAAACGGCCAAGACGCGTAACAGGAAGCGGGGGCGACAGAGATCTCGCTACGCTCGCCAGCTAGCGTTCCCCATTAGCGCTTCCCGCGTAAATGACGTGCAAAAACATCGGAAAAGAAATCAAACTTTTTTTCCCCGATTGTTCGAGCCAACAAAGTGACAAAGTGCTGCTGATTGCGTTCAGCGGATTCGCCACCACCTTCCCTTCCTTAGCCGCTGCGGCGGCCAGACCGGGGCTGTCACATCATATCAGGACACCATGGCGGCGGCGGGCGGCGGCGCCCCTGATAATGTGTCAGATTAAATATGTATGGGTGAATTAGGACCGATCTCAAGTATTATATCATTTAAATTCAAATCGCTCCATCGCTCGGCGGCAGTCTCATTATGACGCTTGAGGAATTAGCGGATGAAAACACTGTCACACGGCTCTGGAATTAGGGATAATTTACCCGCCCCCGCGCCCCATCACATCACCCCTACCCCCACGTCCTGGAAAATTCCTTTTTTCTCCACTCCTGAGCCACCTTTCATTCAAAGGACAAGACAAAAGGTCCTCCAATCAGAAAGGAGGTGAGACCCTCTCCTCTCTTGGTGTGGATTTTATCTCAGCTCCTCCTCGTTCTTCTTCACATAACACTGACTTTATGTCCACAGACATCGAAAAAAAACCACCGGCGGACGGAACCGCAGGAAGTCAACGAGAAACACGGAAGACACATCAGGTGTCCTCGCTGGAGGAGGAGGAGGAGGAAGGAGGAGAGAGAGGATGGAGAAGGTCGAGGAGGAGGAGGAGGTGGAAGAGGAGGAGGTGGTGGAGGTGGAGGATGGAGGTGGGTGAGGGAGGAAGAGGAGGTAGATGAGGGAGGAAGAGGAGGTTTTAGAACCAGGAGGAAGGAAGCTCATTAATTGACCTGATGAGGTGGAACGGGAGCCGGAGGATCTGGAGGTAGGAGGTGAGGAGCATCATCAGATCACCCAATGGAGATCATCACCAGGATCTCCTGCTTCCTACTTCCTGTTTCCTTTTAAAACAAGCAAACAAAAAAAATCATCTTGTCCAATGAAAAAAGTAAAGAACGTGACGAGAAAGCTTCCTTACGGAGAACCAGAAGAAGAAGGAGGAGGAGGAGATCTTCTGATTGGACGACCAGCAGGAAGTTCTGACCCCGGGGGAGGGGACAACAAAGACCATTGGCTGAGAAAAGCTGACTTGCTCGGTCACATGACCCGACGACGGTGAGAGTGCTAAAAACAAACAAACAATCAAACAAACAAACAAAAAACTGATAGATGCTTTGAAAATGAAAACTGTAAAAAAGAAGCAGCGCCCCCTAGCCTCCTCCCCTAGGAACTGCCGGCTCTGCTGCTGGAGAGCTGGCTGAAGGTCACAGCAGCGCCTGCACAGCAGCCTCGCAATCATAAAGTCCGCAAAACAAATTACCGGTGGGTGTGTGGGGGGGGGTGTAGCTCCTGAAGGTGGAGGTATTAGCAACAAAGATTATTTATTTTCATTTCCGCAGCTTCTATTTGCCTCTTTCCCCCTGTGGTAACGCAAAGGCTGATTCCACCCCCCTCCTCCCGCCCAACCTTTAATTCTAATACCCTTTTTACTCATCACGCAGACATTAGACCCCCCCATCCCCCACCGGTAGCCCCTCCCACCCTTCAGCTCGCAAAACTAACGCAAGTCGGCCGCAGGAACACCGAGCGACCACAGGGAGGACTGTAAATGAGCCCCCTCAAAAAAAACCTCTTCCTTCAATTAATTGGTGTACATCCATGTGCATATATGATAACAAGGAGGGGAGGGAGGGGGTGGGAGTTCCCTCTGATACCCCCGCCCTCCCCAACACACACACACACACACACACACCTTCACACAGGCCCCCCCACCCCGACAAGGAGGAAAAAGGGAGGTTAATTAATGTAAGGGGGCTGCGTGTTTCACAGAGATGCAGAGTTTACTGTCACCCCCACACACACACACACAACCCTACCCTACCTCACCCCCACCCTCCCATACACACACACACACACACACACACACACAAGCCCACATCCCCTGCCGCCTTAAGAGCCTTGATTCTTCACTAATGACCTAGTTCTTTTAATGAGCGGTATTAACCCCTGGCTACAGTCGCCCAGGTCTTAATTGTCAAGCCGGGCTGAAGCGCGGCGAGAGACGTGTCCCCCCCAACTCCCCGCCCCACCCCACCTCGCCCCTCCCCGCCTCGCCCCGCCCTCGCCCGTCAGCAGGTAGAGGCGCCGCAGATACATTAGCATCACCAGTACCACCACCACAGCAATGAGCAATGACAAAATAAATAGAAATCAAATAAAAAAGAGTGCAGATATAATAGAAAATGGAAAGGAAAAAAGTAAAGAGGTTAAGGGAGGGGAAAGGGGGGCGGAGTTGCCAAGGTAACGACGAGACGAGCGCCATCATCAACTACACAGCCACCTCGCCCTCTGCCTCCCACCAACAACCTCATGATGATGATGCTGATGATGATGATGATGATCACCGACCCCCCCCCCCCTCCCACCTCACTCCACCCCACCTCACCCATCGCTCACTCTGGACTCCTGCTGTGACCACGAATGGGGAGGAGATGGCATCTGCCTCTGCGTATGTGTGTGTGTGTGTGTGTGTGTGTGTGCGTACGCACAAAATTATATGTGTATTTTTGTATATACATATAAAATTCCAATCCAGAGTGTTTCTGCTTAAAAAGAAGAAAAAAAAAACCCTGCAAACTCATTAAGACACATTGGTAAGAATTGAGGAAGGGCGAGCGAGAGAAAGAGAGAGAGAGAAACGGTTCCTTTCATTTAGTGCGAGCAAAGGAGGAGGAAAAAAAGAGAAAAAGTGATTAAAAATTCCCCTTTATGTTGCACCCATGAGGTGTGTTTTAAAATTCAAACACTATTTACTATTAAGCACAATGTAAAATAAATCCAATAACGAGATATAGAAATATAGACACCTAATTAGCGCGAGGAGGCCGCCGCAGCAGCAGCTTTAGCGGTAGCGGAGGAGCCAAGCTGCGGCAAAACACGTCGCCGACTTAATGAAGAAGAAGAAGAAGAAGAAGAAGAAGAAGAAGAAGAAGAAGAAGAAAAATCCAAAATAGCAGCAGGATAACACAGAGAGTAGCTGCTGCAGGTTTTATCAGTTAAAAAAACATTTTCACCTCCTCATGGACGCTAATTAGTAAAACGACACTAGCCACCTTTCACGCAACAAAAAAAACAAACTTTTTTTGTTTGCAATGTATTCCACTTTCCACGTTTCAGTTACCTTTTCAACAACAAATCACAGCCGCAAAAGGGTGGTGGGTGGTCAGGGGGATGGACGAGGTCACAGACACGGAAGCCTCCCGCCGCCACCGCCCGCCCCCCACAGCCCCCCCAAACCAAATACGGGCGTGTGCCCCGGCCCCGCCGCCGCTCATCGCGCTCGGAAATGAGTCCATTTCCCATTAGGATGCTGCAGCTCCGCCGCTACAGCTGCGAGTATTAACAGCAATAAAGCTCCCTGTCAATCAGCAGGAGGGCGGCGGCCTGGCCCTGTGTGTGTGTGTGTGTGTGTGTGTGTGTGTCGGGGCAACACGCACTGTGAGTTATTCAAGTGTGCACATCTCAAACTGAGTCCCTCTCGTTGCACGTGATGGTTTTTTTTCTTTGCCGGAGTGTGTGTGTGTGTGTGTGTGTGCGCGCGCGTGTGTCAGCTCGTCATGGTGGGGGGGAGTAAAAAAAAAAAAAAGTGTGTACAGTTGTGTTTGTGTGACTATGAGAGTGTGTGTGTGTGTGTGTGTGTGTGTGTGTGTGCTGCAGAAGTGACAGCCCGTCGGTCAGATCGGTGGGGGTGGGGAGGGGACCTTGACCCGAGCTGTCCAACCAGCACAGAGCCCTGCAGCACTGGGACCAGTATGACAAGGGCAGTGGGAAGGGCAGCTGGGGCGGGCACGGACACACACACACACACACACACACACACACACACACACACACACACAGGGGAGGGGAACATCATTTAGACCTTCTCTCCTAAAGACAAAACTGTCCAACCGCTGCCAAACACACACACACACACACACACACACACACACACAAATGCAATGCAACGCAGAGCATTCTGGGTAACTTCAGCAACATTTCAAAAAAAATGAAAATAATGAAAATAAAAAAATGACTCTCAACGTTAAATGGAAACCTGAACTCAACCCCCCGTCCTGTGTGCGTGTGTGTGTGTGTGTGTGTCACCGTCATGTGAAGTGATGCATAACCCCCCCGCCCCGCACCCACCCCAGGCAGGAAGGGGGGCGGGTTATGAACGACCTCGCCGCCAGTGATGTCAGCGGTGACATCATCAGACCTGCTGCTCTGGTCCCCGAGCGGACAGGTTTTAACCGGAGAGACTCCTGAGTCACGAGAGGGGGATGGAGGGATGGAGGGATGGCGGGTGGAGGGATGGAGGGAGGAGGGAGGGCCAGCTAGCTATTGATCGACGCCTGTCAGATGACACACACCAACCAACCGCTATGGAGTGCCGACGAGCTACAAAAAAAAAACCCTGCTGTCCTTCCAGCGCTGAACCAATAGGAGGCCTCAATTCAATGGGACACGAAGATATTCTAATCACCTTGCAGGTTGTTGTTTTTTTTTCCAAAGGCCCCGCCCCCTTTCCAACTCCTTGCTAAAAAAAAAAAAAACAACTTATTTGATCACAAATCAGTATTTATGATCACTGTATTTGATCACATTGTTCCCATGATCCTCCTCTGCTCTATCACACAATCTAACTGGCTCTTGTGTGACTTGTCTGAGTGTGTGTTTTTGTTTGTCACCGACAGTCAGGGCCTTCAAAACCTCAGATTTTTTCTCTTTCCCACAGGGAAAGCAGCAGCAGCAGCAGTGTTTGTCCTGAAACGACACCGTGTTCTTCCTTTTCATTCCACCTCCACCAGCGGCTGCTGCAGCTGCTTTTAGCTGCAAATTAATTAGCGAGGGAACGCTCTTTCTCTCTCTCTCTTTTCCATTCATCCTTCTCTTCTACCCTCCTTTTAAAGAACATTATAGTCTGCTAGCGTCTTGCGTCATCCCCAAAGCCCCCCTACATTCCTCACCTAAATTCTCAGGATGTTAAAGCACCTTAAGAAGCCTTTTGAGCCACCGCTTCCCCTTCTTTCTTTCTATTTCCTTTTCCCTGTGTCGCCACGTACATAATAATTTAAAGGATGATGAAGGAAGGAAGGAAGGAAGGAAGGTATGAAGGAATGAAAGCGGGAATAAAATCAAATACAAGGCAGAGAGCGGCCGTGCCCCCGGGAGCAGCGGCGACGACGGCGGCTTATTTTTTTTATTTTTTATTTTTTTGCTGCGCGCGGTTTGTCTTCTCCAAAAAAAAGAAAAAGCAATAAAGGGGGAAGATCCAGGCTGAATAGGGAGTCTAAGAACCTTCACGGTGGATTTGAGGAGAGGAGGAGGAGGAGATGGCAGGAGGCCTCAGGAGCCACCAAATGCCTCTTTCCTTAAGCCGCTGGCATCCCGGGAGCGGGGGGGGGACCATTTCCTTTCACCGCCACCTTCTTCTTCCTCCCCCGTCCTCCCTCCCTCCTCCCCCGTCCTCCCTCCCTCCTCCCTCCTCACCTCCACCGCTTGACTTTGTTTGAAGGAACGCAAGAGTGGCGTCATTACCTGCCATCAACCATCGCAATCAGCATCATCATCATCATCATCATCATCATGGCTGCCCCCCAACAAACCCCCTGCCCTCTGCTCTGCCCCCCCCTCGGTGCAGGTTCCACCAGTAATCTGTGGTCGCCTCAGAATGAGAGAATTTTCTGCCTGCTTTCTCACCTTCTTCTTCTTCATCTTCATGTTCTTCTTCTTCTTCATCTACATGTTCTTCTTCTTCATCTACATGTTCTTCTTCTTCATCTTCATCTACATGTTCTTCTTCTTCATCTACATGTTCTTCTTCTTCTTCTTCATCTACATGTTCTTCTTCTTCATCTTCATGTTCTTCTTCTTCATCTTCATGTTCTTCACCATCCTCATGCTCTTCATCATCTTCATGTCCTACTTCATTTTCTTCTTCTTCATGTTCTTCTTCTTCTTCTGCTACTACTACCTTTTTTTTGGGCCACCACCCCACCTCCTCCACCTCCTCCACCCACCCACCACCTCTCTTCATGTTTTTTGTTGTTGGAGTTGTTGCCCTCCAGGCATCGCCGACACCGTCGACCCCCCCCCCCCCCCCCCATCTCCCCCAATCTCGGTCTCATCTCCCTGCTCGCAGTGACAGATGGTTATAGGCGCACAATAGTATTAAGAGTTTCATTTTTTTCTCTCCCTCCCTCCCTCTCTCTCTCTGTCTTCCACCCCCCACCACTCCTCTTCCTCCCCCTTCCCTCCATCCCTCCTTTCTCCGTGTACAACAAACAGCCGTGAGGCCCGTGGAGGTAAAAACTGTGCTTTCAACTCTGTCTGTCTCCACTTCCTGTCAGGCTGGGAGCGCCTCGCCCCTCCTCCCCACCCCTTCAACCCATCCTCCTCACCTGGGTAAGCTGCATTAACCTCACCAACTGTTATTAAAAAGATGTATTTCCACCAGGTTTTTCTCCCCTCCTCCACCTCCACCCACCTCATCTGCCTCCTCCTGCCTCTGTTGTGTGACACACACACACACACCTAAGCACGCTCACACACGGGCGACACGGTGAATAGACAAACACCGGCGACGCCACCATAAATACTCGCCGCCGCACGCTCCGGGTCTAATTTCAATCCCGCCATCGCTGCTGTCAGGCCGGAGCGCCGCCAGGATGATACATAGGGGTAAATAAGGCCAGCTAAATTAGCCCCCCCTGTCATCATCCCCTACCTTTTACCCCACCCCCCGCCACCCTGAGGCATCCTGGGAAATTGACTGCACGCTAGATTTTCAAAATTAGGGCCCCCTCCCACCGCTCCCACCTCCCACCCACCTTAATGTTAGCCAGACGGAGGCGCTAACGGAGGGCTAATGCCTTAGCGGGAGTCACCCAGGGCGGTGGATTAATTACCAATTTTTCACCTCATTTTGCATTTATTCCATTTTGTCGTCCGACAAAGAGCACGTGGAGGATGATTGAATAGCAAAAAAAGGCTGTATTTTTTAATGGGCAGGACCTTTAACCCCATTTCCACCCACCGGCAATCGTTTTACACACGCGCAGCTTCACCTGCGGAATTAAAGAAAAAAAAAAACAGCAACTAGACGACGGCGTAATCAGTTTTTGTGGGTGAATTCATATCAGAGGGATGGGGGTAATTCTGCCTCCCAGATAAAGTGCAGTTTGACAGGAAGCAAATCAACTCGCAGGTACAGAAAGTTCTGGTTGACGAGGAGAAAGGAAGAGAAGCAGAAGAAGATGAAGAAGAAGAAGATGATGATGGAGAAGAAGAAGAAAGTCTCTTTCCAGACGACAGGACTGAGTGACAACTCGTTGGCAACTCACAGCTTGAAGATGCAGGAAATTCGTACGGAAACACGTCCATCTACGATCCTGAAGGACAAAAAAAAAAAAAAAACCAACACAAGCTTTACAAAAACAAAACATCAGAAATGTTTTGAAGTTTAAAACCTCACTAGTTTGAACCGTCGCTAGCAGGACAGAACGGAGGGGTCCGTCTCATTGGTCCTGGATGGGATGGATCCATCCAGCCGCCCTGGTGGAGGTTAGTGGGAGCTGATTCAGTGGGGTAGGGAGGGGACAGGGGGGAGCGAGGGTTGCAGAGGTCGCAGAGTCGGATGTGGGTCTGTCGGGACCAGCAGAGGATTAACACAAGGCGCTGTGCTCAGGACATATGGCATTTGTCATCTCCCAGTGGGAAAGAGACTCTACCTCCCCCCCTGTACTCCCCCAACCCACCCACTCCCTCAGCATCCCGCTCCCCCCCACCAGCCCCCCTTCCTTTCCCCGCCACCACCACCGCTGTCGGGATTTAAAGACTTGATGTGCTTTAGTTGTTTACTGTGCATTAAACGCCCCCCCCCCCAAACCCTTTGCCCTCCCCATAACCCCACCTCCCCCATGCCGCCGCCCCTTAAACTTTGCGGTGTAAAGAGAAAAATGGCTCAGCGGAGGAGATGCTGCTGAAAGCTCCTCCTCCAGGATCCTAATTCCTGCAGCAGAAGGTCCAGCCAGACAGACAGCAGCACCTGCCTGATGATAAGACCCTCCATTTGAACACCACACCAGGTTATGTTATATACTTCTAAAATTGACATATTTAATTTAATTAAAAGCCGCCTTTCAGAGAAGAGCATCTGTGCTCGGGTGCAAAAGTTCACCCCAGTTTAAGAGGATTCAGATCCAACACATCAGAGACGACTATCACCCCCAGAACATTGGAAATAATATGGAAACAAAAATTCCACAATAGGACAAACAGCAGCAGAGGTCTGAAGACAAAGTAAAGAGAAAGAGAGAGAGAGAGAGAGAGAGAGAGAGAGAGAGAGAGAGAGAGAGAAAGATTGTACACTGGAGGAAACACCACACAGAAAACCAGGTCGAGTCCTAATTTGGCAAATATATATATATAAATATATATACTGTATATATATATGTGTGTGTGTGTGTGTGTATGAAAACTTTGAGATCAAAAGCAGAACCAGTGGCCAATCAGTGGCAAGAGCCCAAAAACCCAGTCACTGCATCACATGAAACTGCTACATTGTTCTTTATGTATGAACACCTGAAAATTTGATCACAAGATCATCTGAACACCTGAAAAATCTCAACACTGAAAAATCTCAACACTTGAAAAGTCAAAACACCCGACAATCTGAACTAATGAAAAATCTGAACACCTGGGAAATCTGAGCACTTGAAAAGTCAAAACACCTGACAATCTGAACAACTGAAAAATCTGAACACCTGTAAATCTGAAAATCTGACCACCTGAAAAATCTGAAAGATCTGACGTCCCCCCTCCCCGCCAAACCGCCCGCAGCGTGAACACCATCAGTCAGTCTCACTCTCTCGGGCAGGTAACCGCTCTCACCAACCCTCCATCTTCATAACCAGGAATGTTATTATAGCGTGATGGAGTGCCGCTCCGCCGCCCCCTCCTTTATTTATCGGAGCGCCGCCATGTGCCAGAAATCAAAGCTTGTAATTCGCCGCTTGATGTTTATTGTGCGCCGCCGCCCTGCGTCTCCAGACATTTGATAAACAGCGTGTTGTTGCGAATGCTGCAGCAGCGGCGGCGGCAGCAAACAGACGGAAAAAAGGTGTCGGGAGGATCTTGCGTGGAGCTCGCCAAAATAATACCCCCCATTCAGCAGCGGCGGCGGCGGCGTGTGAAAACGCCTCGGCGGTGCCGGCTCATATTTCAAACGGCGGAACAAGCGCTTTGCCGTGCGAGAGACCCAGTGATGAATTACACCGGAGCGCATTCCTTATGGGAAATCTGGACGGTGCTGGGAGTGAGTGGGGGCTGGGGGGTGGGGGGGTTCCAGCGACAAATTGCCTTCACTGCCAGTTAGTCTAGCGCCGCTTTCTTCTCTGTGTTCCAGGAGGAGCTCCAGCGGAGGGGGAGGGAGGGAGAGGGTTTATTTTATCAGGTGGAGGTTATTTTGTCTTCTGTGAGACATTTTGGAGAAGAAGACGAAGGAGAAGAAGTAGGAGAAGGAGGCGGAGAAGGAGAAAAAGGAGAAGTAGGAGGAGGAGAAGAGGAAGAAGTAGTAGTAGGATGAGAAGAAGAAAAATGAGAAGTAGAAGGAGGAGGGGATAAAAAGTATAAAAGTATAAGGAAGTATAAGGAGTAGAAGTATGAAAAGGAGAAAGAGAAGGAGGAAAAGGAGAAGTGGAAGATGAAAGAGGATGAGGAAAAGGAGGAAGAGGAGGAAAAGGAGCAGAAGAAGAAGAAGAAGAAGCAGAAGAAGAAGGCCTTCAGGTGGCGCAAAGGAGCGGGAATTTCCAAGAGAGGGGGCCCAAGCGAGGCAAGAAAGAAACACACACACACACACACACACACACACACACACACACACACACACACACAGGGATGATGATGCTGATTTGCCCCATCAGCCTCTGTCGATACCTGTTAGGGAGGAGAGAACAAGCAGCGGTGGGCTGCAGGCCAGACCAGCTGCCCAGTTTGGCCAGCTTGGAACCCTTCCAGTTTACAATCCCCGCGACGCTCCCCCAGACAGGATTGCTGCTCGCCCACTCCAGCCCTGCAGGAGGCGCCGGCCGGCACCAGCCAGCCAGCCAGTGGCCGAGGGCCACCGGGATAACCGGCAATCTGGAGGATGAACTTCCCGCCTCTGAGCCGGGAGGCTCAAGAGGAGATAACACCAGGAGAGGAACGCTGCTGCTGCTGCTGCTGCTGCTGCTGGGGCGGTGGGGGGGGGGGGTCCTGGTGGTCCGTGTGGTGGGTGGCTGCTTCCATTCCCCTTCCAAAAGCGGCTCAAGTGTCCTTGTGCAAGGCACTAATCCTCAATCAGATCAAGACCTGGGACTTTTCCGAACCAATGATGCCAAGAATGGTGGAAAACCTTGTTTTTGATGAAGGACATACTGGGAACAGGGGGTGTGGGAGGACCCAGGAGTCACCCCCAGAATGGTGGGGTGAGGTGGGGGTGGGGGGTTGTTGGTTTGATTCCACCACCAGAAACACCCTCCAGACGTGTGGCGCTAACATCCGTGTCCTTGATCCACGGTTACAATTCAACAGGCAGCAAAAAGGATCAAAATTCAACCCCCCCGACAAAAAAACACAAAATAAAAAATTCAACCATTGAGTCATTGTGCGTCCACAGTACGGTGGAGGGGGGGTAATCGGATGTATAGAGTCCAGTCTATATTCCACCATTACACAACAACGTTGCATTGTTTTTGTTTTTTTGGGCAGCAAATCCCAGACTTTGGCCGTGGATCAGCGGCGGTCCTGCTTTCACCATTCACACCCTCTTTTGTCGATGCCACGTTCCTCAGAATACCCCCCCTTCCCTTTTTTTCCCGACCGCATCTTTTTCCTGCACGCTGCCGCCGCCGACAATAGCGGGTTTACGGGGAGGGGGGGGCGCTACAGAGAGAGAGAGAGAGAGAGAGATTAACCGGGGTTGCTTCCCCTGCTTCAATCCCAATTTACCTCCATGTAAATCCCCCCGTCCCCAAAAAAAAGAAAAAAAAATTCATGAGCATGTTAGCAGGCGTAATCCGGCCTTGATTTGCTCATTTCAGGCGCGGAGGAGAACGGCGAGCGGGAGAGATTACCCACGATGGCGGCGGCGGCGTTGGTGCTTCTTGTTGCCACCCGGCAGCTGCGTAGGTGGCAACAACAACAACCACTGACAAAAAAAGAGACGGGGCTAAATAGGTGGTCTGGGTGGGAAGAAGTGAGGGAAAGAGGAGGAGGGAGAGGAGGAGGGGGGCGGCGGGGCCAACAATGGCGAGCAGCAGAAGGCAGTGGATACTTGTTGCCGACGGGGCCCACTTCCTGTCAACAGTCTGTGGCAGGTGAGGCCAGGTGATGGTGGCAGCTGCCAAAGAAAGACTCCCTCCTTCCCTTCCCTTCGCTTCCTTTCTTCTTCTTCTTCTCCTCATCAACAATTTTGCAGCAAAAACTCCAGTCATTACAACCAGACGAGGCGGCAGCGGCCACCAGCGATGCTGGGTAATTGCAAAAAAGAAATGAAAAATTAAAAAATAAACACTGTGTTACGGGTGGCTGAGGTGACGGTGGCATATCTCGCCTGCTGCTGCTGCGGGCAATAACAACACAAGGTGGGACGAATTGCAGCAAAAAAAAAAAAAAAAAAAGAGAAAAAACACAACTGATCTGATAGCATCGTTATGGCGGGTAGGAGGGAGGGATGGAGGGAACGTCATTAGCATCAAGGTTAGCGTAGCCGGCAGCCAGAGGTGTGGAGGGTCTCTCTGTCGCTGGTACCTGCCGATGTTGTCGTCGAGGGTGGGCCCAGTGTGTTTTTTAGGGGGAGGAGTGTGGTTGGTCTCTTTTTATTTTATTTTTTTCTTTGCGGGGTGGGGTGGGGGGGGTGGGGGGTGTATCCTCTGGCAAAATCTGCGTGAAATCTGCTTAATTATCAGCTGCAAATCGACAGAAATATCGGCTGTTGTTTTAACTGTTAATCCCATTGGCCCTGCTGGAACCCCCCCCTTCCCACTACACTGGTGGCATGTTTACCCACGATTGGACACAGCAGTGGTGGCGGTGGCGTTCTGTAGATCTGCTGCTGCTGAGGGGGGAAAAAAAAACTGAGGAATTTTTGAAAAAAAAGGAAAGGTAGAGGCCCCTCCCCTCCCCTCAACCGCAGCCCAGCCCTCCCCCCCTCCCCCTCTGCAATTAGCCAAACGCGGCCCGTAATGCTCGTCTCCTTGAGAGTTTGACCCTGTTTGTTTTTGCGCCGAGGTAATTTCATTAAGGTCCCCCCCACCCCTCCACCGTGCCAGTCCCAGGAGCTGCCGCCAGTTAACGCTAAACGCTCACCAGAGAGAGAGAGAGAGGATAAGTATTTGGCAAGGCATCAGGAGCGGGCGTGCGAGGCTCAATCACACTTCTTTCATGTTGACAAATTCCATTAGTGCGCAAAAAAAGAAGAAGAAGCGTGTTTGTTGTACTCTTTTATTTATGATAATGCAGCAGTAGCAGCATTGATCACCGGCGCCACCTATGCAGCAGCTGACAGGGCGGTGGTGAGGGGGTGGTGGGGCAGTGGGGGCCTAATTCGTACCCCGCCAAAATAAAACGTAGGAGTGCCTTTGTGACCTTTTTTTTTTACGGGGCTCCAGAAACTCCTGGTCCAGTCCATTGTCATCCTCAAACCACTCCCCCACCTCCCCCACTGTTTCCTCGTGGTCAGCTAGTCCTCCACTCCTGCTCCAGCCATCCCAGCCCGCCATCGCCCTGTGCGGAATAGTCTCATTTTGATGCTGTGTTTCCTTACACACACACGTACACGGGCACACGTCCATCCGTGATCCAGGAATCTACTCCTCCTCCTCCTGCCTCTTCATCATCTTCATCCTCCTCCACCGCCATCCCTTTTTCACCTCTCTTTTATTCTTTCTGCTCCTCCTCTTTTCTCTTCCTTCTCCATCTCTTCCTTTCCCTCCTCCTTCTGTTCCTCCTCCCTTCCCTTCTTCCTTCCACCTCCCTTGTCTACCTCCTCCTCTTCCTCCTCCTCCCTGCTGTCAAGACTCCCTGGTCCCAGCGAGAGGCGCTGCGGTCTGAGGTTCTGGCTGTATAAATAAAGTTTGGCTCCACTCTCGCTCCTCTCATTATTCTTTCTTTCTTGCTTTCACTGTTTTCTCTTTCGAAAAAAAAGGAAAAAAAAAGAAAAGAAAAGAAAAGAAAAGAAAAAAGCCCGGGCCAGCCAGCCAAACGTCTCTACTGGTCTGTCCCGGGTTTGGTCAGGAACAAAACTCTGCAGCGTACCTGGCAATCAGCGGCGGCGGCGGCGAACACAGATAAACTCGGTGGCGTGCGGCGTGCGGGCGGGAGGGAGGGAGGGAGGCTGGGAGGGAGGGGGGAGATGAAGGGGGATCAGGGAGGGTGGTGCTGCTGCTGGCTGGCAGCCGCCGCCGCCGCCGCCGTCCAGGCCGTCTCAAGCGGCTCCAGGACCTGTGGGATGCGGTGGCCTCCACAGTGTCTGCTGGCGAGCAGCAGAGCTTCTCTTAAAAAAAAACAAAAAAAAAAAAAAAAACCCTTGACTCCGCCTCCATCGTCGCCCGCATGTGGCTTTATTTGACGGAGGATCTGAGCATGTTTGCAGACGGCTGCGTCACTTTTGTATCCACCTCGTCCTCCTCCTCCACCTCCTCCTCTTCTTCTTCTTCCTTTTCTTTTCTCATCTGGGAGGTTGGAGGGGGGGTAATTATGTAAGTGTCCCATGCATGTGTGTAGTGGGGGGTTCATGCATTTGTGCACATGCGTGCGCACACAGACACACACACACACACACACACACACACACACACACACACACACACACACACACTACTACGCACACTCGTGCATACAAAATAGAAAAAAGACGACTGAGGTTGGAAACATTCTGATGTCAACAGTGAAGCAAGAAATAGGAAACACATTTAAATCTCTGGCGCTGGGTGAGCGACGGTGGTGGCGGCGGGCGGGCGGGCGAGCGAGCCCCACAGACAGGGGCTCCTCACCCTCCAGACTCACCCACAGGGCGGGGCGGGGAGGGGGAGGGGCGGGGGTGCGGGCGTGCCGGCCTATCTGAGGACGGGCGTGCGGCGCAGGTTGGACCTATTAGGGCAGCTTAGTAACTCAAGAAGCAGCAATTTAGGGGAGGGGTGCGGCGAGGACAAAAGGGGGGGGGGGGATCACAGCGAGCGGGGGAGGGAGGGGAGAGAGGAACGCAAGTCGGGCTCCCCGGAGACTGGGGATTGGACGGGATGACAGCGGAGGCTGGTAATGAGAGCACTTGCTCCATGCCAGCCATTATCACGGACAGATTGCACCACCACTGAGGAGGAGGAGGAGAAGAGAAGAAGAGCACCCCCCCCCAGCTCCAGCCTCGTACCCGATACCACCCTGGAATGAAAAGACACCCCCCCCAAAAATAAATAAATAAATAACCTGCAAGATATTCCTCAACATCCAGTGAACTCAGGTTTGAAAAGCAGGAGGCAGGAACAAAACAGTGAGATTGCACCACATAAGGTGGAGGGTACAGCAGCACCGCCCCCTAAGGCTAGATGGCCCCCCTCCTCGAGCCCCCACCTCCTGTAATAAAGACACACACACACCCCCCCAAAAAACAAAAAAAAAAACAACAACAACAACGTGCAAGATATTCCTCAGCATCCAGCTCAGATGTGTCAAATGCATGAAGCCGGAGCAAAAAAAAAGAAGAAGAGATTCCACCACATAGGGTGGAGGGCACAGTCCCCCCACCACCACCACCAAGCCCACAAGGCTGACTGAGACCCCCCCCCCCCTCAGATCACGTGTGGTTGGCGGCAGAGGCGGCAAGCGGGCCCAGGAAACGCCATCCTATCGCTTTAAACGGTTAAAGTATTTTATGAGTAAAACGCTTCCAAATGTCTCTCAGAAACCTGCCAGACCACACCAAAAGGCCCAGAAATGAGGTAATATTACGTTTCTGAAAAAGTCCCCGGCGCGAGATCCCGGCCTCGCTCGCTCGCTGTAATTGCATCAGAAAGAGAGAGAGAGCGAGGCTGCGCGGGAGTCTCCCTCTGTTACATGTCAGGCCGTTTGACTTGGCACAAGCTGCGCTCATTAAAAGTGCAGCAGAGAGAGAGAGAGAGAGAGAGAGAGAGCGAGAGAGAGAGAGAGAGAAAAGTTCTCGGGTTTCTGCCGGCGCTTGGTCTGGATGTGCAGCAGCGTTGGCTGCAGGGAGGAGGAGACGAGAGGAGAAGGAGAGGAGAGGAGGAAGAGGAGGAGGGAAAAAATGTAAAAAAGACGACGGCTGTGGCAGGAGAGGCCGTCGGTCACGAACGCAAAACCACCACTTTAATCACAGGGAGGGGATGAGGGGAAGAGGGAAAAAAAAGAGGGAGAGAGTTAAAGGTGTGATGAAAGTCTGGACAGAACCGTCGGCTCTTAAAGGCACAAGCAGCCATTTCTATGAGATCTGCCACGACCTGCCGAATCAATTATTCAGCCATGACATCCACAACCAACACCTTATTTGGCTTTAAGTGTAAAGAAAAACCCTTATGCTTTTTTTTTTAACCCCTGAAAGCAGAAAGGATTATTTATTTATTTATTTATTTATTTATTCGTCAGAAACAACAGAAAACAAAAAAAAACAAAACAGAAGAAAACTTCATAGCTCCACCGACAACGACCAGAGTGCGTACTGCATCACATTCAGTGGGTTAAACTTAGATTTGAAGCGACAGTTCGACTTGTCCTCGCCACAGCCCTTTGTACCCGACATGATAGCATGTGTTGGTTACCAAGATTGACTGAACAAAATTATTCAGCGACTGTGGATGTGGACAACCTTGTTTCACTTTAATTGTCAAAGATTTCCTGATAATACTTGTTTTTCATGCCTGAATGCAGAAAGGACGTCAGCAACGACAGAAAACTAGGGCGAAAACGCCCCAAAAAAATAATAATGAGGACAAATCATTCATCAACGGTAAAAAAACAAAGAAAAAACAAAGCTATATAGCTGCCCCTACAGCGACCAGTGTGTTCTTGCATCACATTCAGTGGGTTAAACTTAGATTTGAGGGGATGGTTCGACTCCTCCTCGCCACAGCGCTTTGCAACCGACAGGACAGCTTGTGTCAGTTACAAAGTGTCCACCTGGGCCCAACTGTCCCTTTATAATAAACACCTTTCAAAGAGTCAAAGTGGAACCACACTGTCCAGTCAGTCAGCTGACTTCCGACGGTGGCCAGCCAAGGTCGACGCTGCTCAAAGGACCCCGACGTGCTTCAATAGCTCCGCCCCCTCCGCACCTCCAACACCCACTAATCAGGCAACAGATTTAGAAAGAAGGGCTATCATCAACAGGGGCTGTGGCTGCAAGTAATCCCTCCTGTCTGAGAGGGGGGGGGGGGCAGGCAGAGGTATGGTTGGGTGGGGGGGAGGGGTCGGATCTGGTGGCGGTATTTTAAACAGCTCTAATCATATACCTTTGTGGACACTTAATTAAAATTACAGAAGCAATTTTTAATCGGCGCGCCAATTAATATGCAAATGCATGCAAATGTGGTAAAACAAGGTGGTGATTAAGTTAAGGACACTCCCGTTTCATGTCTTCCTTAAGTGTGAGAACAAACTGTCTCTTCCTCCCTCCCTCCCCCCTTCCTCCCGTCCCTCCCCCCTCCTTCTCTTTTACCTCCCCGACTGATGCGTCCTGATTGTTTACCGTCACAACATGTGGCATCATTTGTTCACAAAAAACAACAAAACAAAACAAAAAAAAAAGCACAGAGCTCCCGTTTTTTTTTTTTTTTTTTTTTTGGAGGCCCCGGTCGGTTGGGTGGGCGGGGAGGAGGTGGGGGGGGCTCGCTCGCCGCCTCGGGGCGCGTTTGAAATTCATCGACGGGTGTGGTGGGGTGGAGCGGGCGGGGGCCTCCCCGGCTCCGGCTGGAGGTGAGAGTTGACAATTCCGAGGAAGAACTTTCAATTCTAATTAGGCCTCGGAGATACGGTGGGTCTCTTTCAAAGCGCTATCTGGAGGGAGGGGGCGGCAGGGAGGGAGGGGGGAGGGGGTGATGGCAGCGGCGGGCAGGTAATAATGAATGAGAATGTGTGTGGATATGAAATAACTGTGGGCCAAGAAGAAGAGGAGAGAATTAATTTAGCCCGCAGCGGGCGGACGGACGGACGGACGGACGCACGCACGCACGCACGCACGCACGCACGCACGCACGGACGCAGCGAGGTGAGCGCAGGTCGGGAGAAAACTTTGCAGCCACATAATTTTCACTGAACTCGGAATTCTTCCCCATCGCCTCCTCCACCTTTTAAGAATAAGAATAACAATGAAAAGAAAAGAAATGTATTTATCTGGCACTAGTTGCATCGTTAGAGCAGCACATACAGTGCAGTTAAAAGAATGAAAAAGAAATGAAGAAAAAATATATACACACATCATTTACATAAGTGTTAAAACCTAAGTGTTTCTAAATACGTGTTTTATTGATAATGTTGTGGTTCAGAAGTGTTTTTACTGAGCGCAGTTATACTTTTCACATATTTTTTCACCAAGCTGCGTAATAAACACCCATACCATTATGAATTCAATGTTCTCTCCAACAGCATCACTTCAGCGTCAAATCAAGTCATTTCTCCTCCAATAACTGCAGAAGGCTTTCGCTGAATAATCACCTTCAAATAATCAGGAACTTTACTCTTTCACTTTTTTTTGTTGCCCGCTCCACCATTAAATTGGGGCTCTTCCACCTTCTATCTTCTCCCCTTGCAACACTTTGATATTTAACGCCAGCGATGATAAAAAAAATAAAGGAAAAAAAAGGAGGTATTTTCCAGGCGCTCGCGTCAGCTGATTGCTATCACATGATCCAACAGCAACTTACATCATCTGAAGGCCAGATAATAAAAAGGGGCCAATTAAAGAGACGTTGATAGCGGAAAAAAAGGAAACCGACACGGCGCCTCCTTCTGGGAGATAATCCTGCCAGTGTGTGTGTGTGTGTGTCAGTATGTGTGTGTGTGTGCAGCCGTGTTTGCATGCATGCGTGCCCGCCTCCTCCTCACATCCATGCGTGTAAAACACGGTTACACCTGCGTGCACCTCGGCTCTGCCTGCTCACTGAGCCTCAGCCTGCGTGTGTGTGTGTGTGTGTGTGTGTGTGTGTGTGTGTGTGTTTCCATCCCTCCACCCGACACAAACACAATTTACTCGTCTGTCTCCTCGCCCTGCGTGCGTATGTGTGAGTGTGTAAGAGAGAGAGGAGCACAGCATGTGTGTGCGCAATAACAACCGCAAATAAAAAGTTAATTTTTACAAGCCAGTTGATACCCCCCCCCCACCACACACACACACGCACGCTCAGCAGCACACACGTGTGCTCCCAGCCGGTGAAGGTGCGCTAGCGCTAGTCGCTGGTCTCCCTGCGAAACAGCCCCGTGTCATCAAGTGTTAGCAACCTGTAATCCCATCTGAGCCGCCAGGAAGTGGAGGCTCCTGGGGCGGCGGCGGCGGAGGCGGCGGCGGAGTAGCTTTCACTACACCAGCTTTTCCAGGTGACTTACACTCACAGACACCGGGGGGGTTAAGTCTCAGCTGTGAGCGAGGTGAAGCTAGTCCCCGAGCGGCGGCAGATGATAGCAGGCAGGCAGGGCTGGAAGAGGCAGGTAGCGCCGCCACCGGTGGAGGGGGGGAGGGAGAGATGGAGAGAGGGAGGGAGAGACTCAGCTGTGTGGTGCACACGGCCAAGAGAGGGGGGAGAGAGATACCGAGGGGGAGAGAGAGACTGAGAAGGTAAAGCGCTGCATCGGAACAAGCCCGAATAGGGAAACTACGGAAACTACGTTCGGTTTCAAAAATCCATCTCGCGCTAACAGGAAGCGACAGTCGTCAGTGTCTCTGCCCCTTCCTGCGACGCTACCTTTGCCCAACAGGTGGCGACAAGCGAGTTTTATCGGCACACGTTACAACATTAAATAAGACCCGATCAGTGGAGGCTAGGGCCACTGCTAGCTCGCAGACGCTAAAAACACATTTGTTTGTAGGTCGTTCTTTGATAATTCACATTATTTTCCAGTACACTTTCCAAACCATTTGGTGGCGCTCATCTTTACACTTTCCTAGATTTTGACTACACACACACACACACTCCCTCTCCCTCTCTCTCTCTCTCTCACACACACACACACACACACACACGTGTACAGATGTTTAAAAGAGCTGCCGCCGGTTAATCCCACTGTTTTAGCGGTGGACCAATTAGAACGCTGCTTACTTTGGAGCTGCTTGTATTCGCGGCCGAGTCCAAAGCCGCCGCCGCCGCCACCGCTGGACACGGCCACCGTGGGGATGACCAGAGAGCATCTAATCAGGCTGGTTCTTGCAGCCTGGCCAAGTGGAAAAGCCTGGGACTGCGAGTGGGCTGCAGCTGACGGCCAATCAGGGGCCGAGTTAAAAAACATCAGGACTTTTTGCTCTTGCTGGAAAATAATTTAATAAATAAAGTTTAAAAAAAAAAAAAAAAAAAGTGTTTGAATTTGTTGCTTGCGAGGCTGAATCCATTTCTCTTCATTTCTGTGGGTTAATTGTTGACCAGGAAGGAGGCCAAACAAGTTTACCCCTCCCACACACACACACACACACACACACGCACGCACGTACACACACACACACAAACTAAATGACAGGCGGCCTTTCATAAGTTCAGGGATGAAAAAGAAGAAGAAGAAGCAATTTTTCTTTTCTTTTTTAAAAAAAAAAGCAAAAGCAGTTTGTGTTTGCTGCTGCTGCACAGATTAAACAGGCATCACTGGGTAGATCCATCCGATTCAAGATTCATCGCTCATTTTTCATTTTGTTCCAGACGTCAGGGGCTGAAAATCTGCGGCGAGATGTAATATTTCAAAACAGGAGGGGGGGAGAAAAAAGAAAAAAAGGCTCTTGACAATCAGAGGCAATGTTTGCTTCAACACCGGCATCAAAACGCGCGACTCAGAGACAAATTATCACCTGCGAAGAGCGGCGGCGGCGGTGAGGAGGCGAGCGAATCATCAACAGAGGAGAAGGAGGAAAGAAAAAAAGATAAAAATTGTTGCTTTTCTCGAGTGTCAAGTGTTGAAAGGTATTTGTCTGCCTTTGAAAATGAAATGCAGGCGGGGGGGGGGATGACAACACTTTACGGAATCTGACAGCAGCCGAGGGTTTTATCCTCCTCATCCCCCCTCCTCCCTCTCCCCATTGCCACCCCTCCTCCCACACCCCCGGGGCGGGACAAGTACCTGACTGCAAAAAACACGTTGTTGGTGACAGTCGACATCCATGTCTTTTAATTTGAGGTGTAACAAGTTAAATCCCCCCACGGGAGGGGGGGGGGAGGAGGGTGGGGGAGGAGGAGAAGAAGAAGAAGAAGAAGAAGAAGAAGAAGAAGAAGAAGAAGAAGTAGGAGAAGAAGAAGAGACGCTCCACTCTGAGCCGCTGGAATAAATTCAAATTGTTGCTGTAAATCCGTAATAATAATAAAAAAAAAAAAAAGATAAGAAGAGCAGCAGTTGATGACAGGTTCTCCTGGGCTGGGGGCGGGGGGGCTTTTTAAAGTGCCCGGGGGGGTGAATGAAACCGTATCTGTGCGTAAACACGGCACCCGCCATTTGAATCATTTGACAATTAAATTACACGGGAGGGGGAATGCCAGCGGGTAAATACCTTCGAAGGCTTCCCGGGCGATGAGAGCGCTGCCGCCGCCGCTGCCGTCAAGGTGATGCTAATGGCAAGTCGGCCGAGATCGACGCTCAGCGGGCAATTTAGAAATGGGAAAAAGGCGTGCTTCCACTTGGCAGGGATAAAATAAAAATAAAAGCCTTGGACGGGCCGAGCGGAGAGCTGAGGCACAGCCAGGTGCTGAGGGAGGAGAGGGGGGGGGGCACTTGTCTTGTTTGTAAATCAACAGCCAATCCCAGAGTGGCGCAGGTTCTCAGATTGGATATAATTCTCTTCATTGGTAATAATGGCGAGAGTCCCACTGGCCCCAGCTGATCATCACTGGGGGGGGGGAGGGGGCAGCCAACTGGAGTGGCTGCAGCGGTGGCCAGCCCGAGTAAAAACAAGCAGGAAGAGCTTGACCCTGGCGGTGGCTCCGGTTCTCCAATTGGTCCATGACATAAATGTGGGAGGAGTCGGCAAGCGGAAAAAAAAAAAAAAAATCTCGACCGTGAACCAAAAAACCCCCTGAGAGGAATGGACCCTTTTCACCTCCCTACCGCCGGTGAGGTAGAACTCACGACCTTGAACTTTGACCCCGGGAGCTGTCAGGGTCGTCATCCGCGGACCGGGAGAAACCCGAGGTTAAAGCCGTTTGGCCGAGCAGCCTCAGCCAAACGTCCCTCGTGACCAATGGCGGCGGGCCGCGCTAAGCCCCGCCCACCTCCTGATTTTAACCGCTGCGCCCAATCAAGGAGATGGGGGGATTCTAATCAGGCGTTAGCCCGCTAACGGCGGCGGCGGCGGCTAGCCCCCACCCGCTGTGATAAATGAGGTTAGCGGGCTAGCGGGCTTGTCACTACCGCACATCGTCAGTGCCATCATTAGCTCATTAGCTCTGGTAGCGAGCTCACAGGTGACGCCGGCGGACGAAGGAGAGGGGGTTGGGGGTGAGGGGGAGCGAGTGGGGGTGGGAGGGGTGGCGAGTGGGGCAGGGGGGCAGGGCCGAAAACAAAGGGATCATTAGAGCACATTAAAATCCACATTATGGCTTTTACTGCTTCCTCGGGAGGCGGAGGGCAGGCGTCCGCTTGAGCTGCCTTCGCCACCGCCATCAGAGGTCACCAGAGGTCAAACGCAGCCAACACACCATCGGCGAAGGAAGACGCACACCCTGAGCTGAGGAGGACGTGAGCACGGAGAGGGAGGGAGAGAGAGGGAGAGAGAGAGAGAGAGAGAGAGACGAAGATAAAAGTTGAGAGAAAACCAACCGGAGCTGCACTTCTGTCTCTGACCTGACACACAGTGGGGGCAGCAGCAAGCAGAAGGAGGACGGTGCCGTCACGTGTCAAACTTTCCGGAAAAGAGAGGAGCGTTTTTTTTTGTTTTTTTTTAACCGCTAGGAAGGTTTGTGCTTTGTTAATGTAAGACAAATGAGAGATTTGTCTCGTCTTTGAAAAGTTTGACAACTAACCAACTAACTAACCAACCAACCCGAAGTCGACAATTTGACTATTTGAGCTCTTCTGATTGGTCAGATTAGGATCTAGAACAGGCATGGGCAAACTATCTTTTGGGGGCCATATGCGGCCCCCATATGCGGTTAAGCTTTTAAATTCGGCCTGCCAAACTTGTAGAAATGATATTATTGAGTGAGTATTTAAGTAAGTAATTTTCTGCAAGTCATAAAATAGCTGGATTTCATCCATTTTTTCAGTGTTTTAAGAGTCATTTCAATAAAGATCTAAAACTGTGGGGCTTCAAAGACACTGATTTTGTTGGAACTTTGCCTTGGTTAATTTTCAATAGGCATTAAAGACCACGTTTTCTACCTCCTACGAGGTCGCTGACCAAAACACTTCTTTCATCTGCTGCTGCTCTGCCCTCCCCTGTCAAATTTCACAACCCATTGTGCCCCCACCAGTCAAAATGTTTGCCCATCCCTGATCTAGAACCAGAGCGCAACACCGTCTAGCTGAGTGACATCATCAATCCCCCTCCATCAAAACACAAAAAGCAAAAAAACAAACAAAAAAAAACATTTATTTTTTGCCTGTCACGTTTCCAACCTGATGCAACAGAGCAACTCTTCAAACCAGCATTTTCAAACCGGCAACCTTTAAAAAGAAATCCCAGGAGTTTGGGAAGGAGGCCGGTATGGAAGTGAAGGTAAAAAATAAAATAAAATAAAATAAATTCATAAAGAAAAATGTTCCCATCGACTTCCGATGTCGGCTCTGGGTGCACGTGGGTCCGACTGTGGTTCAATGCATTACCCCCGCAAGCTGAGCCGCAGACAGGAAGAGAGAGAGAGAGAGAGAGAGGGGCGAGCGAGCTCACCCCCACTCCTCAACCCCCTTCCCAGTGATAAACGAGTTTGTATTGTCTGGCAGGCCGGCTTCCTGCCAGCCCAGGTCACTGCTTATTAAATTAGCACTTGCCAATGTCCTAAATACTGATTGATGGATGAGCCAGTGGAGGCCAGTGAAGGACTCTGACTGGCTGGCTGACTGACTGACTGACAGACTCACTGACTGACTCCTGGGCTCCCGCCACAACCTCCACCACCTTCACAGCGCCACCACAAGGGTGTACGGGGGGGGCTACACCGCCTGCATCGACATATCGAGTTGCGGTTCTGGAGGCCGTTTTTCCCTCTAATGCCGAGTGCTTTCTGTGCCCCATCCTCACTGTTGCCAGGCCTCTGTGAGCAATGACGGCCAATCAGCTGTCCCCGAGTCATTCCACTTTCTGAAAGATTCTCTGTTTTTTTTTTTATATCTATTCTTTTTTATTTAGATGTTTAAAAAACATGCAGTTCTGAAATTGTTTTGGACTTGGATTACACAACATCCAAACACTTGTGTTGTTTTAAATGGATGGACTCTCTATACCTTTTCACTCAAAAATATTTTTATTTCATTTTTATTTATTTTTAATTAATATCATTTTTTCATCACTCTTTTCACTACTTTTTGTTGCTGTAATTATGCAAATTGATTACTCTTAATATCCATAAATACTTTTGCCCTCTGATCCTTGAGGTGCTTACCTGCACTTTAAGGTAAAAAGGAAAGGAATTTGCATCTGGTCTGGTAGGGGGGGCGAAACACCGGGCGGGAGGGAGACGGGGCGTCCGGGGGAACTAATGTTTTCACCTCTGAACTTTTTCCACGGCGGAACAATTAACCAAGTGTCCAGTAGGTTGTAGCTAAGAAAAACACTGCTCAGGTACAGGATGGATAAAATATTTGACAGGGACGAAAAGAAGAATTTAGGAGTCCGGCGGTGGCCAAGTGTTCTTTGCTGTCACTTTTGCCTGTGGAATCGTCCCGCGAGCAGCTTTGGAACGATGGTGTCGTTCACGCCAGACTTGAAGCGGGCTGCACCTCCATGAAAGATTTCCTTCCTCCAAGGTGGGGCGTGACAGAGACAGTTTGAGAACTGCTGCTGCAAACAACATCAAATCATTTCTTCACAGCCAACGTGCTCGATTCAAAGCCATTTGGAGAAGAAAAGACGGCTGAACGCGGCTACAGAATGAATACAAAGACGCCGACAGTGGAGAGAAGTTTCGGACGACTTGGGCTTAGCGGACAAAACAAGAGTCTGCGGCGGCAGCGGCGGCGGCCTTCTGCTCCGCCGTGTTGCCTCGTTCTCTTTGGTCGACGGCTTCAGGGGGAAGAAACAGAAGAAGAAAAAAAGAGAAAGAAAACGAAAAAGGAAAAAAAATCCATTATGTGCCCTGCCGCCTTGTTTTCTGGGCTGGTGTGTCGTCATGTGGGCTGTAGTGTGTGTGTGTGTGTGTGTGTGTGTGTGTGTATGTGCGTCTCGGGGGCGTGCTCAGGGTAAGGGGGCATTGATGAGTCTGTGGTCTGACATTTGAGTGTGATTGAGGGGGGAGTGCAGACACTAAATCACCGCATTGTTCCGCTGTCGCTGCGTCCCCGTCGCTGCTGCACTTTACAGAACGGCGCCATTGTTCTAACGAGGTAACGACCAATTAGGCGGCGGCAGCGGAGGAGGACGCGAAAAACACACACACACACACACACACAGACACACACAAAATAAAAAAAAAAACTCTGCGGAGCCTGCAGGTGCTAAAACCTTGCAGCGTTCAAAGCTGCCAGTGTGAGCGAGCGAGCGAGCAAACGGAGGGTGGAAAAAAAGAAAAGGAAGGCTGTAAATCATTAAATGAGGGAATAAAGGAGGATTGAGCCACGTCTTCTTTCCCTCCTGCATTTAACTTTATTCTCGGCTGCGTCTGATGTGAAGGTAAACGAGAGGAACGCTTCAAAGAGGAAAACCAGCCCTCCCCGACCGAGTGTCCCGCTTCTCTCTCTCTCTCTCTCTCTCTCTCTCTCTCTCTCTTCCTCCTTCTCCTTTATTTCCAAAGGCCGGACAAAGTGGAGCAGTTTGGAGGGGAAAAAAGACCGCGGGCGTGCCGAGTGATTGTCAGCCATGCAAATAATCACTTACTTACACTCAGTGGGTTTTGCTGCGGATAAGGCAAATTACCATTTGAAAATGAGCTCAAACACACTCTGGGGCGAAAGACGGGGGCCTCGCATCATGATTCCCAGTTATGTTAGCGTCGATATGTAACCACCGGTGCGCACACACACGCGCACGCTCGAGCGAAACAAACGCGCACAAGCAGGGCGCCGTGTGCAGCCTCCGAGAGAGACGCTGTCGAGTCGTTTCAACGAGCTCTTTCAAACAGGAAACGCTGATAAAGACCCTCACTCACTCTGTAGGTGAAGGTGCTGTCATGAAGAACCAACACGGAGGACAACAACAGCAACAACAGCAAGGCCTCTGACTGACAGCTGCTAAGATTCAAAAATGTGATTTTGTACAATCACTTTAGAGTTCACTTTATTAGTAATGAAGAAGAACAAATAGAAGACGACGAAGAAGAGGAAGGAGACAAAGATGAAGAGGAAAAAGAAAACCATGAAAACAAAAGAAAAAGAAGACGGTGAAGACGCAGATGAAGAAGACAAAGAAGAAGACGAAGAAGAAGATGAAGATGAAGAAGACAAAGAAGGCGAAAACAAAGAAGAC
Organism: Thamnaconus septentrionalis; assembly: GCA_009823395.1. NCBI lineage: Eukaryota > Metazoa > Chordata > Actinopteri > Tetraodontiformes > Monacanthidae > Thamnaconus > Thamnaconus septentrionalis. The sequence continues at coordinate 1,391,117 of CM020501.1, read as the reverse complement.
GACTGAGAAGACAAAGAAGAAGACGAAGTAGACGACAAAGACGATGAAGTAGACAATTAAGAAGAAGAAGAAGAAGAAGCAGCTCCATGTTTTTTCCCATGCAACCAGGTACTGATCACCCTCTGCTGCCCCCTGTAGTTACAAACATAGCGGCCAATGTTCACCAAAGGACCAGGGACCAGCAGGAGGCGGCGTCGGTCGGTCATCGTGCTCACATCGCGGTCCGATGGGTCGATGGATCTGAAGACTTTGCAATTATTCCGTGCGGCTCCCCCTGGAGGCTAATTAGCAGAAATTAGCCCGTGACTCACCGATACACTGAGTGGAATCACACGAGGCTGAAGGCGACGTGCGTGGTGCAACATTCTTTTTCTTTTGTCGCTCCTCCGGGCGGGCCGATCGCTGACCTATTTGGCCGTTTTGTTTTTTTTCTTTTCCCCCTCCCTCCTTCTCGGATTCCTTGAGACGTGTAGCGCGATGCCTCCCAGACATCCCCAACCTGCCACATGGGATGCGAGCAGCTCCCCGGCTGCGGCCGCCTGGATGTGACAGTCGGGCGGCTGCAGCTAACGCGTGCATTAGCGAGCGGCCTCCTCACATGACAGACGCATTCCTTCCGCCTTTTTATCACCTGCGAGCCAAAACTGGGGAGGAAGGGGAGGAAGAGGAGGAGGAGAAGGAAGGATGGAGGAAGGAAGGAATAAGCTGAACGGTCCAATCAGCAGGCGGTAAAAAAAAAAAAAAAAATCTGCATGCTGAGGCCCGGCGGACAGGTGTGTCCATCACTGTGTCCTGCAGCCAATAGCCAGGTTAGAATGGCGGTGGGGGCGGGGAAGGGTGTGGGGGCAGAGAAAGAGAGAGAGAGAGAAGAAGAAGGAAGGGGGAAAAGGGCCCTTTAAGCTCATCTGATCCTTTTAGTTGCTGAGTCCTCGCCTGACAATATGAAGTTCCCGGATTGGGAGGTGAGCAAAGTTTCCAACTAATGCCAGTTTGATTAAATGCTGAGGACACAAACAGCAGGGGGGGGAGCGAAGAGGAACCCAGTGTAGCGGGGGTGGGGGGGGCTTATGGAGCTCAGAGCATTGTTACTGCTTTCCTTCCTGACCTCCACAAAAAATTTCAATAAAATAAAAAATAAAAAAAAACATCGTCCATCGGATGGGGAGCTCAATCCCCCCTCCTCTTTTAGAAAATATTCTTATTTTGCTTTTATTGCCGAACGCGGAAAGTCTGTTTGCAGCCGCTGCCACCACGTACAAACAAACAAACACACGTTAAGTGCTTATTTGATGGCAAACACAATCCAAATTGTCACTCGGCGGCGACCGGCAAACGCGTGACTCCTCCGACGTCCAATAAGCCGGCGGCGGGGTCTTTAAGATAAAAAAACAAACAAAAAAAAGTCACCCGCCGTATTTAATGGGGTTAAACACACAAAACAAAGACGGATTGAATGTGTAATTTGGGAGCATTCACCATTTTTGATGGAAGAGGCAGAAAGAGGAGGAGGAGGAGGAAAATGAAGGGAGGAGGGGAAAAAAGAGGAAAAAACAGGCACAATATTTCTCCGGCAGGCAGCGGCGGCGGCTGCATATTAATTCTTATCGTGGCGATGAATAATCAGCCGTCTTATGAGGGAGGAAGAGTCGCTGGAATACGAGCGGCACTTTGAGCCGTCATAATTAACAGAGTCGCTCCACAATGGGCACATTCTCACAGAGGCTTCTTATTAACACAGACATAATGGCTAAAGTGCATATTAAAAATGGGCTATTTAGAGTGGAAGGGATCAAAACTGCCAATGCGAAAAAGAAGGCAGAGAGAGTGAGAGCGAGAGAGAGAGAGAAAAGGAGAGAGAGAAAGAAAGAATACCCCCCCCCCCCAGTTTTTCTGGTCGACGTGTTTCATTGTTTCAGCCTGGAATGAGAGGCGGCTGAGGGCCCGGCCACTTCTACGGCTGCCCCGAGGTGTCAAAAAGCTGCGGCGTGACACTGCCCCCCCCCCATCCCTCCCCTCGCCCATTTACCCAGAGGGAGGGGGGTGCTGTGAGCACACCTCATTAGCGCTAGCGCCACCGTCGCTATCCTTTGGCCGCCCATGGGCGAGCGAGATCCAGTCCCACGGTGGGATTAACAAGCCTCTCGCATCAGGGGGAGAAAATTGAAAAATATTTGAAATAAATAATTAAATAAATAAATAACGCTGGTGGCGGTGGCGGTGGTCGATGGTGAGGTGGAGCGTCGCCACCACCATCTCGCCGTCGACCACTGCTACCATCATCGCCGTCGCCGCCGCCGCCTCCGCTGATGAACATTCATCAGTAGGACACAATTATTTCCAGCCGGCTTCCGTTTCTCATCCCGCTCGGCCAGGAATTATTCAAGATTCGCTTTGATGTCCACATGAAAACACACACACACACACACACACACACACACACACACACACACACACACATCCAAATAAATTTTTAAAAAAAGCGAGAGAGTGAAAAAAACACCTCTGGGTCATTTTGACCAGACTGCAAATAAATGTTTCTCCTGGACTCCATGGGGGATGTGGAAAAAAAGGAAAAAGGACTTTAATCATATTGATTTTTTCTTTTTTTTTTGATGATGATGCGGCTGATTTTCCCCCCAGTTGTGTCCAACCTGGTTCACATGGCTCCAATATTATCATTCTAATTATTTTATTTAATTTCGCACAGACATCAGATGACCTCGCTGCCTCAGTGTGTGTTTAGACCCAATTCACGTAAGTGTCACACGTTAAAGGAGGTTCACGGTGAGGACGCCGGGGACAGTCACGCGCTCTTTTAAAAAATAATTACATGGATAGGATTTTCAAGAGCAACTGGTGGAGAGAAGGCCAAAACTGAAGAAGAAGAAGAAGAAGAAGAAGAAGAAGAAGAAGAAGAAGAAGAAGAAGAAGAAGAAGAAGTGGGGGAGAAAACTCTCAGGTGGGAAGTGAAGGAGCAGCTACAAAGAATCTCTACGGTCTCAACCAACCAATCAACAAGCACCTCAAAGGAGGAATTCATCCAATCTCAGCCATCCTGCTGCTGCCGCTGCCGAGTGAGATTAGGAAAACACCACTTGGTCAAAGTAGCGCAAGCGGGAATCAGCAACTTCCGACTTCTGTTGCCGCAAAGCAACGACTTCAGGCAGAGGAAAAAATCATAATTTTCTAGGTTGAGAGGCAAATAAAGTCTGGAAAGGTTTTTTTTTGGGGGGGCGGAGGGAGGTGATTAAAAAATCCCCCCCACCTACCCACCTCTAAAGGTGCCCTTGAGTTCCTCCTCCTCCTCCTCCTCCTCCTCCTCCTCCTCTAAAAACAGGAGGTGGCCTGAGAAGGAACGTTGATTAACGGAGGCAGACGCTCTGTGCTGGTCAGCAGACCTCAAGACGGACAAACAAAAGGGAACCGAGCCCCCCCCACTCCTCCTCTCCAGCCGCTCCAGCCATCCGGGGGAATGGACGGATGGACGGACGGACGGGCGGGCGGACGGGCGGACGGATGGACGGATGGATGGATGGTTAGCCGGGGAATTGGAGGACGGTCCCCCTGAATGGGCCGTTCCACAGTGAGCCTGTCAGGGGTGATTACAAGCTTAGCAAGAAAAATGAGATAGTGGTTGACCTATTTCTGAACACTTTGTTTCACACCGTCCTCCCCCTCCCTCCCTCCCTCCATCCTCACCCCCCTCCCGAGCCATTCTTCCCACCGAGTTTGCTCCTTTTTTTGTTTCTCTCTCTCGCTCTCAGCCTGTGTGTGTGTGTGTGTGTGTGTGTGTGTGTGTGTGTGTGTGTGTGTGTGTCAGCTAAAAGGTCGGGTCAGAGGCCACCTGGCCGGGCCCCGACGTCGCAGAGTGCGAGCAACAAAGGCCTCTGCTGTTGGAGATCTGTCGGCCCGGTAGCAAACTTTCACCTTCAGCCCTCCTGCTCCACCCCCCCGCTCCCTCCCCCCTGCCTCCCACCTTCCTCCCACCTCCCTCCCCCCAAAGCAGGAGAAGAAGAAGAAAAACCCCCCCACAGGGATGCTTGAATGGGTGGAGGGAGGGGCCGAGTTGGGATGCTGTCACCAGGAGAGTCACACTGGGAACTCATCAGTCGTGGAAAAGGTGGGAAAGACAGAGACAGAGAGAGAGAGAGAGAGAGAGAGAGAGAGAGAGAGAGAGAGAGAGAGAGAGAAGAAAAAGAGGTGACGCACCTCGGCGGACAAAGAAAAGAGGAGGAGAAGAAGAAGAAGAAAACAAGCGAGCGTCAGCGGGACAAAAACTTGAGGTTTTGTCACCGCTAAAGGAATTCAGAGCGCTGTCGCCGAGCGGCAGAGAGCCACTGACCTGTTTAAATAAACCAGGCCGCGCTCTTTTTTCCCCCACACACGCCGCCGCCGCCGCCCGTAAAAGACAAACACCCGACGCTACACGCCTGTGCAAATGAGATGCAGCAATCAGGGTAGCAGGATACTACTACTAATATTTATTGCCAGCGAGAGCAAACTCAGCGTCCAGCGGGTCTGCGCGCGCGTGTGTGTGTGTGTGTGTGTGCAGAAGCAGCCAATAAAAAGATGATCTACAACATAATGGAATTAATTTGAAACTTTGTTGCCTCCTCGCTCGACGGCGGGGGAAGAAGAGTCAGCCTCATCACTGCAGCAGCCAGTGAGGCCTCACTGCGCATCAGGGACTCCTGCTTTTTAACTCTTCTTTGGAATCATCGAGTGGAAAAACGGGAAAAACAGCCCGACTGACCACAGATACAGATGCCATGATGCAAACGCAGTGCTACTACGACACATACGGTGGTTTGTTGTTTTATTTTTCTTTCAGTGAGTCGCTTGAAGAGAGAGATTTTCTGAGGACGACTAAACTAAAAAGAGGAGAAGGTGATGGTGGTGGGTGGTGGGTGTGGGGGGGGGGGTGGAGAGGGTGGAGGAGGGGGCTTAATTGAAACAATACTGCTTGTGAAAGGAGATGAAAGCGTATTAGTTTCTCAGCGCTACTGATGTCCTGGAAGAAGAGGGAAAAAAATAAAAAGAAAGAGGAAAAAAAAGAAATCCTGCGTGTTGAGTTTTACAGATAAGAGTTGGGGGGGAGGAGCGAGGGGGGGGCGTAAAAATATGGCGAGGAGAAGAAGGAGTAGAAGGAGGCCCCGCCGCTGCTTCACATCCTCAGCAAAGCGGCAACATGAGAGGCCGAATTGAGGGGGGGGGGGGCTTAAGAAGAAGTAAGTAGAGTTTGTTATTGCGCCGCCTTTGACTAAGGTCATACCAAATTAACAGACGACTGACTGAATAAAAATAGCATACCATTAATTCTTTCCCTACCCCCACCAAACTCCTCTACGCTCATAAAATCTTAAAGGTTGACCTGGATTTTTTTTTCCTTTTTCTTTTTTAAACGTTAAACTATGTAGAGAAATCAAAGAGGGAATAAAGAGAAGGAAGAAGGAGAAGAAGAGGAAGAAGGAGAAGAGGTGGTGGAGGAGGAGGAGGAGGAGGAGGAGGAGAAAGCGTTCGGTGGTGCAAGTGTGTCGTCTGCTCAGGTTTCACACGGGATCAAGACGGGAGGGAGGGATGGAGGGAGGGAGGGCGGGCTAAAAATACTTCTGGGTGTTTGTGATGAGTGGGGCGGAGGGGTTCGGGGTGAGTAGGGGAGGTGGGGGTGGGCGAGGGGGGGTAAACAATTTACAAAACAATGCGGCATTGGAACAAGCAGGGTTTTTATTTGTTTTTTCAATTACGCCGGCCCAGATTTTATTTTTATTTTCTTTTCTTTTTTGTATAAAACTTTATGGACACGAGCGGGAAAGCAGAGGGAATTATAATCAATTTTCAGGTGATAAATAAACATAAACACACAGAAGAAGAGGAGGAGGAGGGGTTTGAGAGATGGGGTGGGGGGCGAGTGTGTGTGTGTGTGTGTGGAGGCATTTAATTGCCGCCACATTCGTTAACAAGCTTAGCTCTTGTCTGGGCGCTGCGCACCAACACTCAGCATTCAAATAGATCCTAATTATTTCCCCGCCGAAGGTCTTAAGATTGTCAACTCTTGTGTTGGCCCACGATAAAAACGTAGCTCTTTCAAACTTAATCAGCACAAGTGCGCCGCGCACGCCGCGCCCTGGTTTTTACCGGGTTTTTTCTTCCTCCCCGCTAAATGGCTCAGGGGTTGGCGGCACTGTATTAACTCTGGATTGGGGGGGGAGGGGTGTGTGTGTGTGGGGGGGGGGTGTCCATTCTGGTTGGACAGCCTGGCAGCCGCTGAAAGAAAGGCAGCGGCCACCAAAACAGAGAGGGGGAAAAAAAACCGAAAAGATTACATCCACGGGAATCAAACCCACCCCCCAACCCCCCTCGTTGATGATGGCGCTCCTAAACAGTCAATTATGGAATGTTTACTGCTGCTGCTTCTGCTGCTGCTGCTGCTGCTGCTCTTCTTCTTCTTCTTCTTCTTCTTCTTGTGTGTTTTCTTGTTGTTTCCGTCTCTGCCGCCTTGATAGATAACGCGCCCGGCCCGACTTTAGATTGACAAGGATTTATGGGGACGGGTGAGGGTGTGTGCGTGCGTGCGTGTGTGTGTCTGTGTGGGGGGGTGGGGGGTGGGGGGGCAGCGACTAAAAGCCAATCACGTAAATTACAAGTCCGCTGAGGAGAATTAAAGCGGCTGAATCAAGACGCCCCCTCTCCCCCCCTACACCCCCCACCCCTCCTCCTCATCCTCCTCGTCCAACTCCTCCTTTTTCTAAAAACGGCGGCGAGGAGATAGCAGTGGCGGCAGCGGCGGCGGATGTTTAATGAGGGGAGTGGATGATGGGCAGAGTCGACGTCGTCGCATGCAAATCGGCTGCAAGCCGCCCGTCTGATGCACTTCAGCGCAGGACCACCGCTGCTAAATTATTATGATAATTGAAGGGGGCAGGGGGGGGGACTCGTAACGAAAACAAAGAAGTGCGCAACAAAAAAAAAACAAAAAAACACTTTCCACCCCAAAAATGTTTGCAATCTGTGGATCTCGGCGCTGATCCTCTTATCTGGAGAATATTGCTTTTCTTTTTTGGCTTTTTTAAACTGGATGCAGATGCAGAATAATCAGCGAAGATGTCTCGGAGATGCAGAATAATGACGGAGTTTTAGCTGCGCAGAGAGAAAGAGGAGAAAAAAACCCTAAACTTTCTCAACTAACAAGAAACTAACAAGTAGGATCCATGTTTCATCTGCTCATTTTAATAAGAAGAAAACTAAAAAAAATAAATTAAAAAATAAAAATTAAACCTCGACACCAGAAATGAAACGGACGGTCGTCTAATGAAAAGTTTTCTGGAGTTTTTGAACTTTGATCCCGTTGTGGACGGCCGAGCCTCGTTTCCCATTAGTCATCAGTTATTTTTCTCTGCCTCTTGATTTCAGCTGGCTGTGAACCGCGTGGTCGGCAAATCATGAATAATAAACATCTCCACTGTCAAGACGGACAGCCGAGCCACTCATTTATCACACTTTTAACACAGCTGTGTACGTTGCCTTTGCATTCCTTATTTTCAGACAACTGCCCCCCCGCCACCCTCTTTACTTTACCGCGACTGCAGTGTCTGTATAACATTCACGCCGCGGCGTCTGTTAGCGTCCTCTTTTAAAAAACAGTAATATCAACGCACTGTGTGAGGGTTAGCGAGAGGAGAGTCACGGCCTGGGACAAGAAAAAAAGGAAAAAAGGCAGCCAGCACAGCTCATCACATGTTCATATCATAATCACTTCAGTGTGATTGGTTTAAGAGGGCGAGGCCTCATTCCACAGCGCGGACGGAGGAGGGACGGAGGATGGAGGAGACGGAGGAGAGACGGAGGAGAGACGGAGGAACGGAGGGACGGAGGGAGGGCAGAGTTGAAGCGGCGACGCGCTAATTCAACAGCACCGAGTTCTTACTCCCTCGATTTGTTCTCTGCACCATGAGAGGATCAGATGAGATGGACAGTACATATACATGAATAAACAGTGACAAAATACAGGACTTGATGGAGTTAAAAAAAAAAAAGAAGGAATGTGGTTGGATTATTCTGACAATAGAATCCCATAATGTTTGGAATTTTGTTATTTCTGTTTTCCTTTTTCTTGTTTTTCCCTTTATTATAGGATGTGTGTTTGCTTGTGTCCGTGAGGATGTTACAACTATATGAAGGAAAAATTCTAGATAGAATAACTAATTGAAAAACTCAAGAGGAAAAAAAACACTGCGTGTGGACCAGCCCACGGCGGGACATTGAAAGCAGCAAGAGGAGGTGCAGGAGGAGGAGTGGGAGGAGGCAGAAGAAGAGGAGGGGAAGGAAGAGGAGGTGGAGGAGGTGGAGGAAGAGGAGGAGGAGGCAGAAACTGCAGAGCGCTATTAATAAAAAGACGCCTCATGAGTGAGCCGGAAAAGGGGGGGAGTCGGGGCAAACCTGGCGCCCCCAGTCCTTTGAAGTCCCTCTCCTCGCTTAACGTAACCCAGTCGTCATCTCATCTCATCTACGGCGCTCAGCATCGGCCCTTTAATGTGGGCCCGGCCCAGGCCATCACGTCACCAGAACCAGAACCGAGGGGGATTATTTGCATTTCCTGCTCGCTCCGTTTGAGGGTTCAATCTCCAGAAAAAAGAAAAAAAGACAAAAAAAAAAGTGCGGGACCCGCACAGGGTGGACTCGACAACAAGGCGAGGAGGGAGGGGGGGAAAGAATAGAATAAAAAATAAATAAAGAGGAAGAAATCACCCCTGAAGTGATGTGGTGCCACGGAACTCAAACCAGATGAATCTTCTCTAGTCTTTTTTTTTCACCTTTTTCCCTCTGCCAAGGAATCATCAGGCACATCCTGTCCCGCTCCAGTGAAGACAGGCCCGGCCGTGGCCCCGCCCATGCCCTGCCCTGGCCCCGCCCACCCCTCCTGCACGCCGCGCTCCCTGCCAGCAACTTCTCCTTTTTTTCCTCCGTCTTCTTTTTCCCCTCCCTGATTTGTGCCGTGTGATCTCGGGAAATGATGCGACGTTGAAAAGAAAAGAGAGAGATAGAAAACACACACACACACACACACACACTTATACCGACATATGTACGCACATCTGCGAGCGAGAGCAGAGAGACGCTCATCTGACTGAGACGGAGGAAACCTGAGCATTGAACACGTGGCGACGGCGAGACCAGTCTTTAATCTTCATTTGTTGCTCATCGCTCACAATTTAGGGATTAAAGAGAAAGAAGGAAAATGAAAGAAAGGCAGAAGGCAGAAGGCAGAAGAAGAAGAAGAAGAAGAAGAAAAGAAGAAGAAGCATTAACAAGAGACCGTGGCTTGTGTGTGTGTGTGTGTCTTGTAATTGCCAGGACGTCTGCAGACAGCTGAGATCATCTGATGCTAATGTGTGCCAGTTGGGGCGACTGCAGCGCAGGAAGTGGAGTGGCTTGTCCAATGACCGAAAGGTTGGCGGTTCAAATCCTGCTCCATCCCAGATTGTTGTTGTGTCCTTGTGCAAGACACTTCACCTTAAACTGCTCTCAAAAAGCAGCAGCAAAATTTGCAACAAATCATTTTGTTTTTTGTTTTGTTTTTTTGTCGTATGACTAAACAAGCAATTGCTACCAAAAAAAACATTGTTTTCTGACATTTGCATGTGTTAAACCACAGTTACTCAGTTCAGTACGCTTCTTGTCTAGCAGTATTCTAGACCAGGGGTGGGCAAACCTTTTGACTGGTTGGCCACAATGGGATGTACAATGTGACGGGGGCAGGGCTAGCAGGAGCAGATGGATGTAGTGTTTTGGTGACCCACCTCACAGGAGGAGCAAATTTATCATGAGATATGTAGAAAACCTTAATTGATATTAACTTAATATCAATATCAATTATAATTAATATCAATTGAAAATGAACCAAAGCAAAGTTACAACCAAACCAGTGTCTTTGAAGCCCCACGGGATTTAGCTCTTTATTGAAATGACTCTTACAATACTGAAAAAAATGGATGAAAGCAGCTATTTTAGAACTTACTGACTATTAATATCATTTCTTCAATTTTGGCGGGCCGGATTCAAAGGATTAACGGGCCGCATATGGCCCATGGGCCGTAGTCTGTGGTTCTAAACGTGTTTTTTTTCTTATCATTATCATTATTATCATTATCAACAGATTTCATCCGCTCGCTCTTGTGCGCCCTCTTCCTGCGGGTTTGGTGGTTTAATTAAAAAAAAAAAAAAAAAAACACTCACACACACACACACACAACCGTAAAACAAAAACGGCTAAAGAGTTAAACCACTTGAGCTATTTGCAGCCAGCCAGCCCGCCAGCCCGCCGCCACCACCTGTGACTATTCAACAAGGGCACTTTCAGATTGCCTGTCATCAGTAAACGCTGCAATTTATGCCACAGGAAAAAAAAAACAAAAAAAAATGAGAGGGAGTGGGAGGAAAAAAAAACAAAAAAAAAAAACGAGGTGAAAACAGATCACGGGCGCCGCTATCGTGGTAATCAGGTGGAAATTGTGTGGCCTGTGCACACAGCGGCTGCCGCTGATACAGGAGGGCTGCAGCCGGCCGCGATTATCGATTTTCATCTCTTTCGGCTTTATCTTATTTAGATGAAGCTGATTGCACAGAGCGAGCTGCCTTCACACAAACACCCACTGAAAGATCTCGTCTCGTTGGTCTGCATTTTTCAGCGTGGATATTAGCAGAATTGCTTTTTTTGTTGTTTTCTTTCTCCCCTCCCTCCTCCCTCCTCACTCCCTTCACCCAGATTTTGTGCATTAGCATTTTTTTCCAGTCTGTCCGGAAGGATAAACCCATAAAAGTGTGAATGAGAAAGCGAGAGATTAATGTCGTGTGTTGTTTGGACCTCCTGACCTTTTCTTTAATGCTCTGCCGGGGTCGTTTCCAATTTCACACCGGACGGACGGTCTGACGGACGGAACATAGTGCAACTCATTCCAGACCAATCCGGACCAGTTCAAACTCAAACGAGGAGGAGCTCTGTCAGCACTAGTGTGCTGGTACTTCATCCAATCGCCCTCGCGTCAGGAAGCGTTCCCATCACATGACCGCTGACATTCCACGCAGCCGCGAATAAACAAAAACAAAGCAGCAGTGGCAATTTTTCTCAAAGCAGTTTGGTTTGGTTCGGTTGGTTGGTTGGTTGTTTTTTCCACCCACAATTAATTTTGTTCCAACTAACGTCTCTCGGAATTACGTGTCAACATTTTTGCAATATTATTAGAAAAACCACAGAAGAAGTTTCAGATGAGACAAATCATTCTGAGAAGTATCAGCGGTGAAATAATTATTTTTTCTTTTTTTATTCACAGAGCAAGATTAAAAACTGTCCTACTGCTGCTCTTAAAACCACCGAAGAAGAGCAGGAGGACTGAAAAACTTTGGCTGAGCTGCCGATTGGTCCCGTTTGATTGACGGCCAAATCACCTTCCAATTGCCTTCACCTTCTACGTTTCCGAGATCTCAAAGGTCATTTTGGAGACGGTCGCAGAAGCTGCAGAGTCACCACAACACGACGATGGCACTCGACACTCTGGGAAGAAAAAGAAAAATTGAAAGGGCGTAGCCAGGGAAAAAAAGCAGCGTGATGAAATCCAGCTGCAGGCCGCAGAAAGACAGACACTGGATGTCTTCCCTCACAAAACACAACATGGAAATGGAAAAAACACAAACACAACGAGTGATTTGCACACAAAGGGGGGTGGGGGGGGGGAGTGAATCAGTCCGGGGTCCGTCCAGCGCGGAGGGGCTTTTTAGTAAACAAGCGGCCGCGCTAAAACAATACAGCTGGATTTCCTCTCTGCTAAGCGGCCGATAATCATCGCTCAGTGTTTACCAAAGCGGAGAGGAGCTACGGCCCTGAAAAAAAAAAAAAAAAAAAAAAAAAACCTCCGGGCCTTTGCAGCAGCAGCACTAAATGAAGGGCTGGATTCACAGACTGCCATCTCCGTAAGCACTGCACTGCACTGCACTGCACTGACAACGTAGCGCTAGCTAACAAGCCAACTGCATCCCGCTCGGCCACTTTTAACTACAACTAGCCTCCCGACTACTTAGAAAAAATTACACATACATCTGAGGTTGACAATATAACTGGCCCAGTGGCCCGGGCATACTTTAAGAACCGTCAGGACCACTAGAACACCCTGGCCCAGTGCGGCCAGTAAAAAATAATGCCCTTAAAAAAATAAATTAAAAAAATAAACAAGAACAAAAATCTAATTTCACAATAATTCCCTGTGAGTCTGTGTTTTGCAACTACTTCTGTGAAATTGTCTAGGTAACTTCCGCTAACACGTTACGTGATCCCGACCAAAGACAGCCAGCGCTGTGCTCTCCGTGGGACGTAAACACATCTCGCTTGCTCCCGCGGAACACATCCTTCCGGTCCAGTTTGGGCTAAACCAATCATTTTTGGAAACGCTGACGTCACAGCTCTAAACCTCAACCCCCGCTTTGCAATCTGAGCGGCCGCGAGGTGCAGACGACCACTCACAACAACAGCGTCAGGCACAGACCTGTTACCTGCTACTAGTGATCAACCTGCAGTTTTCCCATTAAACCTCCACTACAATAAACCACAAACAATCGTGAACAATAACATTGATTGTGGATTGTGTGAAAAGTGAAAATAAACACAACATAAGCAATTTGCAAACCTCTTGTTTTCCTTTTTATTGATTTACTTTTGGGTCGGCGGACTGGGAAATTGAGGGAGGAAACCTAAATGACAAAAAAGTTAGAAAACTTTTACTAGCACGACTCCCAGTCAACCTTAACATGGACCTTTTAAGGTTTCTGCCTTCAGGGAGTAAACTTGAATAGTGAGGCCTATGACCGGCCTCACCAGGCCGGGCATACATACTACATCGTCTTCAGTCGTTTCTAGCGTCTCCGTGTAAACGGGAATTTTTCAAGACAGCTTTGTGTAAAAGCATTTTTTTTTTTTTTTTTCAAGAGCGTTTTCAAAAATGTGCGGTTTCAAAGAATCCGTCCCCATGTGAACAGCCCCTTCAGGAAAAGTTAACGTGTATGAACATGTGATAACGCATATGCATTGCTGTGTAAGTACGGAGAAAGTAACGGTCTTGCTTGAAAATGCAGATCTGCAAGCACAAGTGTCCCGTTCGTGACACTGTACATTGTTTGAATGACTATTTGTATTTATGATGTTATGGATTTAATGGCATTATGATGATACAATTATTTTAACAGTTAATTCACGATAAACACCTCCTGTTTAAGCTTGTGTGCGTGTAAACTGTGGGGAGGGCTGCTTTGAGCTGGTGGCAGTCAGGGCAGTCAGAAGTATATTTGTATATGTGTATATGTATGTATATGTATGTCTGTGTGTATACATATATATATATATATATATATATATATGTACATGTATATATTAATAAAATCAGTCCTTAGTTTTCATTTTACTTATTTTTAAACACACCCAAACGTTCTTAACAACCGAAACACTTTCCATTTTCCCAACCGCTCCAAAACTAATCATTCCTCTTTACGGTGGGAGGAGGAAGGAGGGAGGAAGGGGGAGGAAGGGGAGGGGGAAACAGGGGTGTGTGGGGGCTTATCATATGCAAAGTGCTCGACATCAATGTCTTCATATTCTCGTTTGAGAAATTCATCGCGCTATGAATTCCCCAGGGAACGCCGCGGCCAAGTTTCTGCTGCCTCGCAAAACTTCTCCTTCTCCCTCCTCCTCCTCCTCCTCTTTCTCCGTCTCTCTCCCTCTCTTTTCTTCTTTTCTAATTCCTTCACTTTAATTCAACTTGGCACGTTATTTTCTGAGAAATACCGCCGGGGCTCGGGGGGGGAGACACACACACACACAGAGAGAGACGTGGTCTCACTTGTTAGCGCGAGGGGGTTTTAGCGCTGAATGAGGATCAGACAATGGGGCTGAGGGGAGAGTCTAGCGAGGTATTGACACAGGAGATACGGCCCCAACAAAGTGGGATCCGTGAGAAAGGGGAGGCGGTGGCGTGCAGGGAGGGGGAGGCGGGAGGGAGAGGAGAGAGAGAGAGAGAGAGAGGGGAAAGATTATCTTAATTATCATTCAGGAGCGGCTTAGCGCAGCACCTGTGCATGAATAATGTCATTTATAGGCACATTGAGATGTGCATAATTCCCCCTTAAATCATACACATTAGCCGCATAACAAGGGATGAACAAGTCGGGCCTCTCTCTCGCAGGCTCAACTCGGAGCGAGCAGGCGGGAGAGGGAGGAGAGGGAGGGGGGGGGGTGCGGGGGAGGTTCATTGTCGGCGCCGCACCTCCCCAATAAAGAGACTATTTCTTTATTCAAAGACTCCACTCGTCTCTCATTTAACACTTGCTACTCGGGGGCCGGGAGAGCTGTGAGGTTACATATCCCGCTTCGTATTAGCGCGCGGCGCGACTTCAAAACACGGCGATTCAGGGAGGGGGGTGCTGGGGGTGGGGGTGGGGGGGGAGCCTCCTGAGCGTGATTACAGCGAGCTGCTGCGGCGGTGTGATCGCGCCGCCTTTAAAGAGGAGCGGCGGCGAGAATTCCCTCGAGCCGCCGCTGGGTCAGCGCCGCGCTCGTGCTTCACACGGCGGGACGACACTCAGGACACTTTCGGGCCATTGCACGTCTGAGAAGTCTGGCAGGGAATCAGAATTGAGCCACGCCGTTGGAATATTCAAAATAGACAAAAAAAAATTCCCCCAAAAAAGAATGAACGTTTGGTTTTTTTGGTTTTTTGTCAAATAAAATCATCTAAACAACTCTAAAATAAATGCTTACTGGAAAAATACGAAACTGAAAAATTTGCATGTCAACTCTTTATAGCCAAATAAGTCATCCAAAAACCACTTCTTCACTAAAAAAAAAAAATCCCAATTTGTGACTTTTCTTCCCGACGCCTTCCCGACTTTGCTTCCAGTTTATTGTGAACTAAACAGAGTGAATCAAAGACAAGTGTGTGGCGTGGCTGCAAACACGGTGCTAAGTTGCCCTCAGGTCACAACACACAAATAGGACGGTAGCTGAACGGCAGATGGCATCGACGACAACTGTGCTCCTGGAATCACGATGAAAAACATGAGAAGGACGCTCAGATCCCGCGCGGACAAACACAGTAAAACAGCCAGCGGGAACTTCGTTCTTCCAGAGCGCCCGACGCTGGCCTTTTTTTCCCCACTGCCGTGACATTTCTCCCAGGCGACGCGTCCTCCCTCACCCCCTTTAAAAAAAAAAAATCACGTTCCAGGAATCCCAGAGGAGCACATTCACGCCTAGCGTGTGTCGACCGGGGCGGAGCTCTGCCGAGGAAACAAAAAAAAAAAAAAACGTTTATCACTGGACGTACTGTCGGTCCAACAAGACTTTGGAGGATGGATACGCACAGCGGAGTAGTAACAAGGGCGTCATCACGGAGAAATGTCAAGTATTCCGCCCCGCTGCTGCTGCCGCTTCTTCTCCAGCCTCGCCACCCGTCCAGACCCTCCCTCCCTCCCTCCCTCCCTCCCCATCTCGTCCAGGCTTCCGGCCCACGCAGTCAAAAGTTCAGCACAACAATGCGGGCCACTGTGGGCACGGGGGCTAATCAGAGGGGGGTCTTCCAGCCGCTGCCCGCCGCTCCCAGAATTCCAACTATGCCAGCGGAGATGCAGAGGAGTGGGATTGAACTGGTGGACCTCCGCTGAAGCTCGGAAGGGGTCAAGCGGCCAATTTGGAGACACTTTTGAGTTTCGGCCTCTACGGCCGGGCTGGAGAATGTCAGACAACTAGAAAAAAAATTGAAAAAATCGAAAAAGAAAAGGGAGAGGACTGAATTTATCGTGGAGGATATGCTTAAAAATTGGCCCGCAGTCGGTTGGGTCGAGAACGGCTACCTCGCACAACAACAAGGAAGCGGCACAACGGCGCTCTTTGTGCAACACAATGACGGCTCACAAAAAGTCCTTTTTTTCCCGGCCGCACAACACCGGCGGCAGCGTGCGTGCGTGCGTGAGCACATGCATGCGTCAGACCTTTCAAGGCGACCGGGCCGACGCAAGGAGACAAATTCATATACATAATGGTGGGCATATTTCCCCAGCTATTTGAGTCACAAGTGGTCCAATTTGTCTCCTCGCTGATTGAAGTCACAGGAAAATAGGATTCATGTGTTTCCCCTTAGTGGAGGGAAAAAAGGAAGAAGAGAAAAGGGCACCTCGTGCATGAAATCATCTTCACCATGGACTTTGACAATTGCCACAGGTTGCGGAAAAACAACAAAAATGCACAATCACCACCACCTTCCATCCGCTTTGTCGTCTTCCAGATTCCCAAAAAAACAGACTTGAAAAATGAGACAAAGAATTCCAGATCTTTTTCCAGATGGCTAGAAAGAATTTTTAAATGGCAAGAACAGAATTTTTCACTTTTCTGTAAAAGCGAAAGAAAGCTTCCAAGTACTAAAATATTGATATTGAAAAAAGTCAAGTGGTCAGAAGAACTGTAAAACACAGAGTGAGGGAGCTCCAGAATGAATCTGTACCAGTGGTTTCAAAAGGCCTCAAGAGAGCAGGATAGAAGGAATTGCAGTTGTGACAGCAACCAGGACAAAGACAACAAATTCACACTTATATTTTTAATGAGCTGTCTTGACTTTCTGGAAGCATGAAAAAAACATTTCTTTGTCATGAACTTTCTCAGCCTGGAATGGCCTCGGTAGCCAAGAATAGCAGCACAGGGCGGGAAGCAGGACCTCGGACTGCCAGCCGACCGGGAGAAATGAAATTTTAGTGAGAAGAACCTCATCGCTGGGAAGTAAGCAAGATACAATCCTTCCAGGAACCATCATTA
Organism: Thamnaconus septentrionalis; assembly: GCA_009823395.1. Classification (NCBI taxonomy): domain Eukaryota; kingdom Metazoa; phylum Chordata; class Actinopteri; order Tetraodontiformes; family Monacanthidae; genus Thamnaconus; species Thamnaconus septentrionalis. Next base: position 1,374,274 of record CM020501.1, on the reverse strand, counting down.
GGTTTCGGAAAGTGGGAGAAAAAAACAATAAAAGGTTGTTGGGCCAGAATTGTGATGTAAAAAAAAAACACACACACAAAAGGATCCAAACCAGAGACTTTGTGGCTTCTGAGGCTAGACAGAACATCCTTCCTGGTTTTTCCAGGTCCTTCCAAGCTAATTACAGATCCATACTGGACCTTCCAAATCCAGCTTTGCCCTTCAATAAGTTGTGCAAATATGCAAATGTTCTGTGGATGCATCCTGATTTTAGTGGGCCTTTCTGAGAGCAAAAAATAAACAGCTAAAATATCTACAGAAAAAGGCGGAGGGAAAAAAAGAGGACAAATAAGCAGGAGCTGGAGCACCTGACGAGGATGTCGGAGGATCTCAAGGAAGCCCCCGGCCAGCTCTGCCCGATTCCACATTGCCATCATTACTGGGAATACCTCGGAGGAGCCTGCTAATATTGGATAATTGTAGCCGAGTGACCTCGGGACAAACGCCACCGCCAGTTTAAAGGATGACGACTAACGCCAGAGACGCGTAAATCCGCCGGGGAGGGAGCCCCCCCCTCACCCTCTCTCGCCGCCCCCCCTCCCCGCTGCACTCCCCTTTGCACATCACGACTGCACGCTCAACTTTTATTTACCCACCCGGCATTTGATATCTTTAAGATAGCGGCTACACAAATAAATTATTCATGTCAATTAGCTTTTCATCTGATGGAGACGCACAAACTGGCGTGTGATCCCTTTAACAACTATTTTATTTGGGCGAAACAGTAACAGAGCTCTCCCTGAAGACGCCCCCCCCCCCCGCTTGTGCTATCGCCCGAGGACATGTCTTTTAAATAAAAGCATCAGAGGCCGTTTGCATACCTTGGCTCCATTTGCATATTAAAGGCGCCGCGGAAGAATTGGGTGAAGCAATCTAATCACGGTCTCGACGCTCGCACGCTCGCTGACTGGAATCCCAAAGTCTTCTGGGTTCAGCCTTCAGAGACGACGTGGCCGAGCGAGACGTCGGCAAATTAGCCGAGAAGCGTTTCAAGTTGTGTTTTTTTATGATTTAGAAGAGGAGGGAGGATTTGGGGGGGGGGGGGGGGGGTTCCTTCTGCGCCCGCTACGCAGCTAGGCCCCGGCTGTTCCTGGCCGCCGCCGGCCGCCTCTTCTTCTTCTTCTTTTTCTTCTTCATGTGTATCTGCAAACGCTGCTGACAATCCCAGCGAAACCTTCTCGCACCAAAAAACTGGTGGGAGTTTAAAAGACACGCGCTCGCTCTTCACAAACATGTTTTTCTACGCCGTTGTAACCCCTTCAGAAGTTTTCTGTAAACACCACTGAAAAGGTCCCGACGAGGGAATCGGGGGGTGCCACATCTCCACCGCCGTGGTCTTACGAAAGACAGCCCAGACACTGGTGGGGGGGGGGACGACTAGGGATGCAAAGAAAAATCTCAAATCAATCGGATATTTACCAGTATGGAGTCCAATATGTGAATCTAGTGACTAATTAAGCAATGATTTGAATATGAATACATGGTTATGATGTTATGTATGACTGACTATCGACAATGAAAAGCTGTCAACTGTTTCCAAAAATACAAAAACAGACAATTTCAGGGTGGAAAAAAAGAAAAATCAACATTGTTGCAGCAGCAGCAGCAGCAGCAGCAGCAGCAGCAGCAGCGAAGTCTCCACCAAAGACCAGCCAACTGTGAATCTGAAGTAAAGAAAAGTTGGAGGCTAAAAGACAAGAGTTGACTGGAGGGAGGGGAGGATGATGATGATGATGATGCATCGGCCAAATAGAGCCCCGCCGGATCGCCATCCAGTGGCGCCAACAGATCGGCTCAAATATCACCTGACAGATTTATGGGCTGTGAAATGAACGCCGTCATTGGCCGGCCACTGCCAGCCCCCCGAGGTGGCACATTTTAGTGGAGGGACTTTAAACAGGATTTGACTACAAAGGCCCCCCCCCTCCCCACCCACACACACACACACACACACACACACACACTCAGTGTCACGCAGAGGGCAGGGCTGCCAGTGTGTGCGTGCCCTCAGCCTGCATCACGCTGATCACCTCTGATATGCTTCCCCCCAGACTCCACCCCCACCCCCACCCCCCCGGCTACGAACGCCCCGTTGGACAGCAGAGAGAGACGGGAAGACACCGGCTCACGTGGCATCCAATCTGAGTCTGCATCATCATCATCATCTTCATCACCATCTTCATTTTAATCAACATCCTTTTCATCATCTTCATCACCACCAACATCACCTCACCAGCATTTCCATTTTCATCATCATCTTCATCATCACCATCACACCATCACCACCCTCGTCACCATCATCATCATCGTCGTCACCATCATCCCTATCACCACCAACATCATGATCATCGTCATCTTCATCACCATGATCATCGTCACCATCATCATCATCAGCATCAGCATCATCATCATCAGGTGGAAGAGCCTTTCAGAAGAAAGCAGGAACAATTTGAGCAATTTTCACGCAAACCGCTATGCAGCCTACAGAGAAGGTCTGGTCCAGCCCTTCAGCACCCCCCCCCCCCCACCCCTCTCCATCTCCACCTCCTGAGGCCCACAAAGTGCAGCGCGGCCAAACTTTCTCTGGCGTCACTCTGACTCGCCATTGATTTGTTTGCCCGGCGGCCAGCGCCGTCCCCGCCACCGCTAACAGGTCACGTCACCGTGTCACTGGGCATGTCCGCTGCACAACTCCGGACCGTGACCCACTTCACCCACTCCGACTATCACCATCACTATCATCATCATCATCATCATCATCATCATCATGGGGGTGGAGGTGGTGGTGGTGGTGGTCGTGGACTGAGCTCCCTCCCTGACTTCCTGCCTGACTGGCTGACTGGGCAGCGGCTACTTAAAGCCTTCACGGCCAATCAGTGGCCGGCCCGCTTCCTCTGCAGCCACATCGCCGCCGACAGCAGATTGACGCGGGGCCACATCACACAAATGAGGGCTAGCGGGGTTAGCCTTTTCCTTTGCAAGGAGCAGGAAAACTTCTCGCATAAAACTTCTTCTGTGGATGGCTTGATTTTATTTATTTATTTATTTATTTATTTATTTATTTGTGGGAGGGGTTGTCGCTTACTGGAAGTAGCACTGAAGTAAAGCGACAAGTCTGCTGCAGAAATGCCAAAAATGCAAGTGAAACAGGCAAGAAGAATCTGGTTGTGGACGACGACGGAGACAAGCATTATCATCGGTACATCTATGACACCAGTTCCTAGTGAGAAGGTCGACTGCGGTCGGATACAGAACCTTGAATCATTAGCTGGCAAAGACAAAAATTCTCCGACCCTCTAATACGGGGGGAAAAGAAATCATCTTTAAGCGCCAAATGACCATATTAATCAAAGAAGTAAGTCTTATCCTCGCAACCTGCAAGCCAACAACAATAATTAATAAATAATTAATATTGTGGATTCGTGAACTAAAGACAAACAACTCGCAAACTTTTGCTTTCCTCAAGTCTAAAGAGGCAAAGGACAGTAACACAACAAACTGTCAGGAGGAAATCCTCATTTGAATCACACAAACAATATTCACTATTCTCTTTCTGAATATTGGACCCAAACCGAGTCACTAAATCTGGCTGAATCAAAGCAGCAGAATTTTCCCTGGATGGTGAGAGTAAAGTGACCCCAGCTGCACTTTGCACTACCGTTCTCACTGTCATTTTACCAGACTTCTTACCTACTGCTTCCTTACATCACTGTCAACAACCTCCCTGCACTCATGTACATACTGCAAACATCAAAATCACTTTACATTACTGAATTCAGGTAAATCCCATATTTTCAACCTGTTATATTCCATACATATTATTCATTCTTCATTATTTCAAAAATGCACTTTATAGCAACAGTTCTATTATTCATTTGCACACACACACACACACACACACACACACACACATATATGTACATATAAAAAATATAATGTGGATATCCTGTACATTTGTATTTGATTCAGTGATAAGCACTCTGGTTGGAGGCAAACTGCATTTCTTTCTCTGTACTTGTACATGTGCAATGACAGACAGACAGACAGACAGACAGATAGATGAAATTCAGTACAGTGAAGTTGAATAAAGTTGAATCTAATCAAATGCGCCCCCCCCCCAACCACCCATGCTGCTAGCCCCCCGCCCCCCCACCCCTGCAGGGGCCATCGAGAGGCCCCCCTGTTCGCCAGGTTCCACCTCAACTCCCCCCCGGGGTGAGAACAAGAAAAAAAAGAGAGAAAAAAACGTGAATGGTTACAGTCAGAGTGGCTTTTCCTACCAACACCACGCTGTCACTGCTAGCAGGCCGGCTGGGCCCTGCTGATAGCTGGTGCCACTGCCAAGGTGGGCGCACACGCACGCACACACACACACACATACTCTCTTACACACACACACACACACACTCTCTCTCTCTAACACAGAGCAGCAGCGCAAAACTCCTCCAGGCGGCCCGAGAAAACACACCAAGAGCCCGAGTGGAGACGTGCAGGAGGAAGCCAAGTACATCCTGACAAGAACACGGGGCTTTTAAAGTATAATGAGGCGTCGTCGTTAAATTTTAATATTTCAATAAAGTTTAACGGGCCGTTGCACACGCGGCGGCGAGTGAGTGCAGGTAGCGGCCGAGGGGGGAATTTTTTTTTTTTTTTCCTCAGACGAGACGGAAAGCGCCGGCTCTATTAAACCTCACGGAAAAAAAGAAACAAATGTGGGCGAGAGAAGAGAAGAGAGGAGACGAATGTTGCGGCGGAGGAGAGAAGAAAAGGAGAGGGGAGACGGGAGGAGAGGTGAGATCCGGATGGACGCAGATGGAGACCGAAACACTGAATACAAAGAATCAAATGTCCACCCCTCCTCCCCCAAAAAATAAGTCAGAAAGAAAGAGAAAGAAAGAAGGCAGCTGAGAGCTTTCTTCTTTTATTGTGTGTTTTTCTTCACACTCTTATCAGCCGTCACGGCTTCCATATAACAAAAGGCTGATAGTTTGCAGACAAATACCAGTGGCAGCAATCATTTTCACATTTATTTTGTTTTTTTTTGTTGTTTTATTCACGTTGGGTTTTTTTTCTTCTTTTTATTTACTGTCCAGCGGCCACTTCTATCCACATTCTTTACATTTTCCGAAGCCGGTGTGCCTGGCAGACGTGACCCCCAAGCCCGGACCCCGACAACCCATCTCCCCCTCTTCCAGAGCCAAATTTTGTTTTGTTTTGCTTTGTGCTGTTTAGTTCCTTACTTTTGTGCGTTTCTTTTTTTTGTTTGTTTAGTTTTTTTTTTGCACAAAGCACGAAACGGACGGGAAAACGGAAAAAGGTTTTTTTTCGCAAGCATCAGCGTTAGTTGAAAGGGTTGCGAGAGGTGAGGAGGGATCTTGGGAGAGGGGCGGCAATCGGAATATGGAGAAATAAATGAAACACACACGCACGCACACACAAATAAAAAAAAAAAAAAAACTGGAGGGAGGGAAGGGAAGGGAAAAAAAAACGAAAAAACACCCACACAAGTTCACATGGCTCTCCCCTTCCCCCTGCCTTCCTGTGCAAATTTGGACATGATTACAAGTGAGAAAAGCCGAGGGGGGTCTGGCTTCACGGCAGAGGATGGAAGACACCAGAAGTGAGTGTGTGTACGTGTGTGTGCGTGCAAGAGTGTGTGTGAGAGAGAGAGAGAAAAAGAGCCCCTCCCACACACACAAACACGCACACACACACACACACACACACACACACGCACGCACGCACGCACGCACGCCCCCGTGCACTTCAGAACACTCTGTGCCGGCAGAAAACGTGAAATTCCGAGTAGATTTAATATGCGCAGTTGCAACAAATGGCACGACTCGGAGGAGAGAGCAAGCGGGCGAGCGAGCGAGCGAAAGAGAGAGAGCGAGAGCGCCCGGGCCTTGCCGCTCGGAGGTGGAGGGGAGAGAGAGAGAGAGAGAGAAACTCCTCCTGTAAGTACTCTGACAATGGCGTCTCCTCACACGCCAGTTAGCGCTAAATAATGCTTCTCAGGGGCCCCTTTGATCCGCAGAAAAACCTAAATTTTGTACAGATTAACGGGAGAGAGAGAGGTGGGGGTGGGGGGGTGGGCGAGTGGGTGAACGGTGGCAGCAGCTCCTCCACCTCCTCCTCCTCTCCTCGCTCGCTCGCTTCTCCTTTCTCCAACTTTTTAAGTCGCCTGAGAGGAGGAGAGTCATTACACTTCAAGGGGAAAAAAAACGGAGAAAAAAAAAAAAAGTCCCCGGCTCCTTTGGCTGAGAGGGCCAATCATTGAATAAAGGAGAAGGGGATAAAGTAGAAGAAGAAGACGGAGGAGTGTGGAGGGAAAAAAAAACTACTGGTGCAGTGGTGGCGGTGGTAGGAATACACCTAATTACGGAGACAAACGCAGAGTAACACTCCTTCACTACCTCGTCTTCCTCCCGCCTCCTCCTGTCATGGTGGTGCTGGTGGGGGGGGGTGGTTGAGGGGTTGGGAGGAAGAAAAAAAAAATTCACCTCGTCAACGGTTTGCGGGATTAAAAACTGCGACGGAAGGCTCAAGCACTTTTCACTTTTTTGTGTGGTGGAGGGTTTTTTCTTCTTCTTCTTCTTCTTCTTCTTCTTCTTCTTCTTCTTCTTCTTCTTCTTCTTCTTCTTCTTAAGCTAATTTCACTGCAGGGAGACGGAGGAGGAGGACGAGGAGGAAGAGGGGTTGGAGGGACAACAGGAGTTGTAATGCGGAGGCGTCCCGGAAAAGGGGGAGCGGGAGAGAGAGAGTGAGAGAGAGTGGAAAAAAAAGTGCCACAACCCGAGTTGGTGGCGACACAGACGGCGAGCAGCGCCGCCGCCGCCCGCCGACTCATCTCCTCATGCATTTATTCATTTACTACTGGTGCGTCGTGATGGGCCGCACACTGTCTCTCTCTCACACACACACACACACGCACACGCAACAGGCGCCATATGAGGTTGCAGCATCGATGGCGCTGCCGCTTCATCTCGCCAACGACGTCACGACCCTCGCTACTCATCACTTCCTCCCTCCCTCTCTCGCTCTCTCCCTCACTCTCTCCCTCTCTCTCTCCCTGTTTCCTTTCTTTTTTTAGCCCCGTTGTTTCTGTTAATGCAACACACCCTCCAGCCACTCCGAGCTGCACACACACACATGCACAAAAAGAAAAAAGACAGACTAGCGGTAATTATGGAAACCGTCTCCATCCGATGAAAAAAAAAAATATATATATATATATTATATAATAAAAATAAACGTCTGAGCTTTAGATTTTTCAGCCAATCTGTTGACGAGGTGACAGCAGGTATCAAGAGGGAAAAAAATGGAAAATAACAGGAAAAAATAGCGTCCGTACTGCTGCTCGACAAAAAGAAGGGACCGGAAAATTTGACAGATGAATATTTGTAGGAGGCACGATGGCCGACGACTCGAAAGACAGAAGCAAAAATTGAGAAAATAAATACAAGGTCAGTAAAAAAGGGCCAAATGGTTGATATTAAAGTCAGTGGTAAAGGGAATAAGATTGAGAAATTGTGTTGCAAAAGTCCCCCAAAAAAATATTGAGACGCTCACTTTAAAAACGTAAATGAAATGTGAACATTTCCAACATTACTACGACTTCCTTGCATCACTGTCAACCTCAGTGCACTCATGCACATACTGCAAACATCAAAATCACTGTATATTACCAAATTCACATAAATCCCATCTGCATATTTTCATATTTTCAACCTGTTAAAAATACATGTATACACACACACATATATATATATATATATATATATATATATATATATATATATATACATATATATACACACATATATATACATATATATACACACATATATATGTATATATGAGTGTATATATATATATATATATACACATATATTTTACACACATTTATATGTATATATATGTATATATATAAACATATATACAGTATATACACTGACAAAATACGTCAAATTTACAAAGTCTAAAAATAAAATCGATGGGGCAAGTTTGCTTCAGGTTACAGTTTTCAAAAGTAGGCAGAAAAACAACACACACTACTCGTATCATCGCTGACAGGAATCAAACTTTTTTTATTCTTTTTTTAAAAAGAAATTATACCAAATAATTTAGATTTTGTTCATTAGAACCAAAAAAAAAAAGAAGAAAAAAACACCGTGAGCCAGAGCGCGTCACATGGCTGATCCCCTGTCCTCGGCCCATTAGCCGCCTGGCTCCTAAAAGTTCCCCCGACCCCCTCACAACGCCCCCCCACCCTCTATACCCTCGCTCGACCTCCCCCCCCCCATTCCCAACGTTCATCTCCTTAAGATATGAGGCCATTTAATTACAGCTGAGAGCATTAAGGAGCAATTCTAAGTATAATTTGCAGTTCACGAACTGTTTTTGAAAATTACTCTTAATATAATTAACTTCTGTCATTAGGGCCTAATCCCTGCAGGCTACACAGGCGATGGCTTCCCCTTTAAGGAATTACATACATGTAAAAAAAAAAATATATATATATATATATATATTTATATATGAAAATGCTGTAGTTGGACGGTAGATTGGGGCCGGACTGAAGGGGTTTGAGGAGGAAGGAAGGAAGGAAGGGGAAAAAAAAGAGGGTTGCGTTTCCTCAGCAGTAGGAGTAATTATCTATTTCCAGCGAGGGGGGAGGACAAAACAGCTCTAAGTCCATTAATGGCCGCCAGTCTGTGTAGCATGAATAATCATAAAACCCAGCCCAAAAAAAGAAGACGAAGAAGCAGAAGAGGAGGAAGAGGAAGAAGGAGGAGGAGGTGGAGGGGCGGGGATGGGGGGTAATTGGGCTGTTCGGAAGAAAAATCACAGAGCGGGGGACCACGCTGCCAGTCATTCCGTCCGTTGGTCTGTCCGGCCGGCCGGATGGAGCGAGAAAACGCCCCAAAAAGAAAAGAAAAGGAGGGCAAAGGGCAGGACATCATGGATTTTTTATGACCACATTAACCCTGCTTCCAATCCGGCTGTCACGCCCCCCCCCCCCGAACACACACACACACACACACACACACACACACCCTCTCCTCCCATCAACCCCCCTCCCACCCACTCTGGTGAAGTATACTGCTTAATTAGAGCAGATATTTCCTTGTCGGAACGTTAACGGCGGGGCCAACGTCTAATTAAATCAAAGGAGGACGACGGTGGCGGAGTTGGGGACGCCCAACCGGGCGGCCATCCACCATCGGCCCACGGTGCCATCATAAAAAATGCATGGAGAGAGAAGGAGAGAAAGGGAGGGAGCGAGAAAGACAGAAGGAAAGACAGAAGGAAGAAGGAAGGAAAGAAGGAAAGAAAGAAGAAAGGAGAAGAGAGAGGAGAGAAAGCTCACATTTACAGCGGAGCCCAGCGATCGCCACCACCGCACCTTGACAGCTAAGCGATTGGTTTGCTTAACGTCCCCGCTGATGAGGTTAAGGACGTGTCACTTTGTCTTTGCCCCCCCGACTTTTTAATCAGCCTCCAGCCGCCCCCCCTCCCCCAGCCCCTGGCACGAGGCTTCAGCTTCACCGCCGCCGCTGCCGTCCAACTGACCGCTGATTTAGAATGATATGATTACACCTACACCGGCATGCTGCGCTGCCGCGCAAATTAACCCCCGCCCACCTCCACCCCCCCCCCCCACCTCGTAGAAAACGTGTAATGAGCGATGTTCCCTGTGTCCAGCTGGGGCCCCGCAGACTCGGCCATGAGCCGGCATCCTAATCAGCCGTCAGCCCAAAAGGAAGAAGAAGAAGAAGAAGAAGAAGAAGAAGAAGAAGAAGAAGAAGAAGAAGGAGCGGCCAGTCAGTCGGTCGGTCGGTCGGTCGCATTAGAATCTGTGTTTGTGCATATCAAAAGATTCGCACAAACACATTGGCAAAACACATAATCACTTACCCCTCGGAGGGAGGGAGCGAGGGATGGAGGGGGGAGGAGGGAGGTGAGGGGGCAGGGGGGAGGGAGTGGGGGGGAGCGACTGACGGAGATCATTTCCTTTGAGTGTTTGCAGGAAAAACGGCCCCGGCGTGGTCACGTGAGCCACCTCTTGCATCTCGGGGGCCCCGTTTAATTGAAGGGGAGCGCGCGAGTCTCAGTGAGGAGGAGGAGGAGAAGTCGAGAAGAAGAAGAAGAAGAAGAAGGGAAAAGAAGCAAAAGATATGATCAAAAAATAATAAAATCAAAAAGTTGTTTTCTTTTTACACGTTTCTTCACCTCCGAGCCGAGGAGACATCAAGACCAGCGGAGCCGCTGCGCTTATCAACTTCTCCTTTTGTTTTTCACTTTTTTTATTTTTTGTTGTTGTTGTTCGGCGGCCAAAGTTGACTCGGTGATCAAAGCCGCGCGGCCACGGACCAATGCGCCCCCTATGCGTTTGTTCCAACTAATATAGGGGGGCCACCTGCAAAAATGCAAAAGTGAAAACGGAGGCTCGGGAACATTCGAGACGGATGCAGCCATTATTCTCTCGGCTGTGAATTCTTTGTCTGGATTTTTTGTTTGTTTGTTTGCTTCTGTTGCCGTCTGTAAAACTTTTTTTTTGGTGGGGGGTGTCGATGAATAAACCAGGCAATGACAACCAAGCGACAACTACAACAAAGTTCTTACTTGAAAAAAATAAATAAATAAACTTTCCGTTTGTGGGTTTCATCAGCCTGGCCGTTAAAAATGAACATCGCACTCAGACAAAAATTTTGCACAAAAAGCAAAATGACTCACAGAGAAAAAACAAAAAAACAATCAGCAAAAGCTGATAATATCAACGACCAAGCCACCGTTTTAAAGAGGTGCACGATTAAATTTGAATTTGAAGATACACACAGAAGAGGAGAAAACTGCAGTGTTTTGTTTTGGATTTTTTTCAGAAATGCTGAATAATAATAATTATAATCCAGGATGGCAGCGGTGTTTTTTGGCAAAATATGAACAGCATTAAATGGTGAAATTGCACATCAAACATCAGACAATTAAATAGAATTCAGACATTTGGGCACATGATAAATAAAAAAGAGAATCTGGACGGCAGCAGCGTTGAGGGGCAACATGAGATTTTTTTTTTTTAAGTAAGTAAGAGAATGAAATTGTGAAATTGCAAACTTCACCTAGATAGATAGATAGATAGATAGATAGATAGATAGATAGATGCATAGATAGCAGATATATAGCCATATGAAAAAAAAAAAAATCGGGGGGCAGCAGTGCTGCCACCCTGGCTCACTCTACTCCTTTCTCTCTTTCTCTGTCTCTCCTCTATTATTGTATTTCACCCCAACTACTCATAGGCAGATGATGGCCCTCTGGAGTCTGGTTCTGCCCTAGGTTTCTTCCCACAGGGGAGTTTTTCCCAGCCACTGTCGCATCTTGCTTGCTCCGGGGGCCCGGTTGGTTCTCTTTGATTGTATAAAGCGCTTTGAGACGCCTTTGGTTGTGATTTAGCGCTGTACAAATAAAGTTTTATTATTATTATTATTGAGGAGCAACATGTGAGATTTAAGAGCATGAAATTGTGAAATTGCACACAGTTGGGCTCATGAACTGGCGACTTGTCCAGGGTGTCACCCTGCCTTCGCCCTAAGACAGCTGGGATAGGCTCCACCCCAGTGACCCTGAATAGGAATAAGCGGGTCTAGAAGATGAATGAATGAATGAATGAAGTCAGAGAGTGACAGCGAAGTAGGAGGAATAAAGCCAACATTCCATTCACCTCCACCAACATTGATGGTGGCAGTGAAGGTGGTGGTGGTGACCGTGGTGGAGGTGTAGGTGTAGGTGTTGTAGGTGACAGTGGAGGAGGTGGTGGTGGTGTTGGTGACCGTGGTGGAGGTGTAGGTAGTGGCGGGAGGTGTAGGTGGTGGTGGTGGTGGTGACCGTGGTGGAGGTGTAGGTGGTGGTGGTGACAGTGGTGGAGGTGTAGGTGGTGGTGGTGGTGGTGACCGTGGTGGAGGTGTAGGTGGTGGCGGGAGGTGTAGGTGGTGGTGGTGGTAGTGACCGTGGTGGAGGTGTAGATGGTGGTGGTGACAGTGGAGGAGGTGGTGCTGGTGGTGACCGTGGTGGAGGTGTAGGTGGTGGTGGTGACCGTGGTGGAGGTGTAGGTGGTGGTGGTGGTGGTGACCGTGGTGGAGGTGTAGGTGGTGGTGGTAGTGACCATGGTGGAGGTGTAGGTGGTGGTGGTGGTGGTGACCGTGGTGGAGGTGTAGGTGGTGGTGGTGACAGTGGAGGAGGTGGTGCTGGTGGTGACCGTGGTGGAGGTGTAGGTGGTGGTGGTGGTGGTGACCGTGGTGGAGGTGTAGGTGGTGGTGGTAGTGACCGTGGTGGAGGTGTAGGTGGTGGTGGTGGTGGTGACCGTGGTGGAGGTGTAGGTGGTGGTGGTGACAGTGGAGGTGGAGGTGGTGGTGGTGACCGTGGTGGAGGTGTAGGTAGTGGCGGGAGGTGTAGGTGGTGGTGGTGGTGGTGACCGTGGTGGAGGTGTAGGTAGTGGCGGGAGGTGTAGGTGGTGGTGGTGGAGGTGTAGGTGTGGTGGTGGTGGAGGTGGAGGTGGTGGTGGTGGTGACCGTGGTGGAGGTGTAGGTGGTGGTGGTAGTGACCGTGGTGGAGGTGTAGGTGGTGGTGGTGGTGGTGACAGTGGAGGAGGTGGTGCTGGTGGTGACCGTGGTGGAGGTGTAGGTGGTGGTGGTAGTGACCGTGGTGGAGGTGTAGGTGGTGGTGGTGGTGGTGACAGTGGAGGAGGTGTAGGTGGTGGTGGTAGTGACCGTGGTGGAGGTGTAGGTGGTGGTGGTGGTGGTGACCGTGGTGGAGGTGTAGGTGGTGGTGGTAGTGACCGTGGTGGAGGTGTAGGTAGTGGCGGGAGGTGTAGGTGGTGGTGGTGGTGGTGATCGTGGTGGAGGTGTAGGTGGTGGTGGTGGTGGTGACCGTGGTGGAGGTGTAGGTGGTGGTGGTAGTGACCGTGGTGGAGGTGTAGGTGGTGGTGGTGGTGGTGACAGTGGAGGAGGTGTAGGTGGTGGTGGTAGTGACCGTGGTGGAGGTGTAGGTGGTGGTGGTGGTGGTGACCGTGGTGGAGGTGTAGGTGGTGGTGGTTGTGACCGTGGTGGAGGTGTAGGTAGTGGCGGGAGGTGTAGGTGGTGGTGGTGGTGGTGATCGTGGTGGAGGTGTAGGTGGTGGTGGTGGTGGTGACCGTGGTGGAGGTGTAGGTGGTGGTGGTGGTGGTGACCGTGGTGGAGGTGTAGGTGGTGGTGGTAGTGACCGTGGTGGAGGTGTAGGTGGTGGTGGTGACCGTGGTGGAGGTGTAGGTGGTGGTGGTGGTGGTGACAGTGGAGGAGGTGGTGCTGGTGGTGACCGTGGTGGAGGTGTAGGTGGTGGTGGTGGTGGTGACAGTGGAGGAGGTGTAGGTGGTGGTGGTAGTGACCGTGGTGGAGGTGTAGGTGGTGGTGGTGGTGGTGACCGTGGTGGAGGTGTAGGTGGTGGTGGTAGTGACCGTGGTGGAGGTGTAGGTAGTGACGGGAGGTGTAGGTGGTGGTGGTGGTGGTGATCGTGGTGGAGGTGTAGGTGGTGGTGGTGGTGGTGACCGTGGTGGAGGTGTAGGTGGTGGTGGTAGTGACCGTGGTGGAGGTGTAGGTAGTGACGGGAGGTGTAGGTGGTGGTGGTGGTGGTGATCGTGGTGGAGGTGTAGGTAGTGGCGGGAGGTGTAGGTGGTGGTGGTGACCGTGGTGGAGGTGTAGGTAGTGGCGGGAGGTGTAGGTGGTGTAGGTGGTGGTGACCGTGGTGGAGGTGTAGGTGGTGGTGGTGGTGGTGACAGTGGAGGAGGTGGTGCTGGTGGTGACCGTGGTGGAGGTGTAGGTGGTGGTGGTAGTGACCGTGGTGGAGGTGTAGGTAGTGGCGGGAGGTGTAGGTGGTGGTGGTGGTGGTGACCGTGGTGGAGGTGTAGGTGGTGGCGGGAGGTGTAGGTGGTGGTGGTGGTGGTGACCGTGGTGGAGGTGTAGGTGGTGGTGGTGGTGGTGACCGTGGTGGAGGTGTAGGTAGTGGCGGGAGGTGTAGGTGGTGGTGGTGGAGGTGTAGGTGGTGGTGGTGACAGTGGAGGTGGAGGTGGTGGAGTGTTTTTCCAGTTTGCAGTTTGCCTGGACTGGAGCTCCGTCCGTGCGGACAAAGAGGGACCAGAGCGAGACAACACAGGGCCCTCAGGGCTCTGCAGCCTCCCTCCCTCTGACCGACCTTCCATCATGAGACATGCATGACATCAGTGCGGCGACCGCGCCGACCCCTGATGAACCCCGGGGCTATGCTCAGACCCTCCCACCACCCCCCCTCACCCCTCCCCTGTCCTCTCGGGGACGATGAGGTCTTTGTACTCACCGGAGAGAAGGCCACTCAGTGCACACACGCTCACTCACTCACTCACTCACTCACTCACTCACAGGGGCAGGAGGAGGAGGAGGAGGAGGAGGAGGAGGAGGAGGAGGAGAGAACTTCATGGAGACGATCAGAAGGGATGTAGAGTCGGCCGGGAAGTCCCTTCTATGATTATCTATTGGCTCCTGAGCAAACACAAATCATAGATTTTCAATCAATCAATCTGTTTGTTGCTTGACTCCATTTCTATTCACTTTCCTGCGTCGCTGTACTTGAGCGACACTTTGACCTTAAAGCAATGGATGGTGAACTTCCACCCACAGGAAGGTGCGACTAGTCCCGCCCCCCTGCTCCTCTGCCGACAGTGAGGCCACTGTTGAGGGCTTTGTGATGCCACACAGCTGCTGCATTCACAGGAGGAGGAGGAGGAGGAGGAGGAGGAGGCGGCGGAGACGGCACCACCACCACACCGCCGCCTGCAGAGACGAAGAAAAAAAATTACAGTTTGGCTGATGGGAGCAAAAAGAAAAAGAAATCCTCCAGAGTTATACAGGCCAGGAGGTTTAGCCCTCTGTTGACGGCCTAGCTGCTACAAACCCAGGCCTGCTCGGAGCTGTCAAACACCAAAAAGCATTGTCACTCGTTTGGTTTCCTCCACTTTCTGGTTTTAAAATTTAAAAGCAACAAAATAAATCAGCTGATGTGACGTCCTGGTGGGATCCTTTACTTTGAAGTGAGGCTGGATTGAACGGATGGACACTGAAGCGACTGAAGCGAGCGTGGAGAGGTAATGAGCAGTTCCGTAAGTTCAGATGATAGCAGTGCATTAATACTACTAGTACAACTCTACCGAACAGGTGAAAAAGAAATGAAGTTCTGGAGCCCCCCCGCCCCCACCCCTTCATCGACGCTCCACTCTTCGCCTACGCTGCCTCGCATTAGCAGAAATCCACAACGGGAGCTGCAGTTGCAACGGAAATAAACCTGCCAAAGCTTTTTCTTTCAAAAAAAAACCACCACCACCAACACCACCTGAATTTTTTATGAAGTTCTCTTTTAGCCCACAGTTTATATTATTTTTGCTGGTTGTTTTTTTTTTTTTGACATGTTTTTTTTCTCCTCCGTCAGCTTTTTAAGCTTTGTGCAGCCGCTCGTTTAGAAATTGGCTCCCAAACAGAGATGGAGATTTTACTTGCTGGTATATTTATGCATGATAACACTCGGCGAAGGTGATGGGTGCCAGGAGAGGAGGAGGAGGAGGAGGAGGTGGTGGTGTAGGAGGAGGGAGGGAGCGCCGTCCACACAGTTTCTTTAATGGTCGTCCTGGTCTTCCTCCTCCTCCTCCTCCTCCTCCCCCTCCTCCTCCTTCTCCTCTGTAGCACCGCTGGCACCGGGCGGCGCCACCTGCTCCTGGGCCCTTTTTTCACCATGGCCAGAACCAACAGCTGGCTTCTCTTCTGACGCTCTCATTGGCTAATCCCTGCTGGTCACTCGCCTCCTCTCCCTCCCCACCACGTCATTGAACTCTCTCTCTCTCTCTCTCTCCCTCTCTCTCTCTCTCTCTCTCTCTCTCTCCGGGTGCCAGCGCCCCCCCCCCTTCATCCCCCACGTCCTTCATGTGCCCCCCGGTGAACGAGCCGTAGCGGCATATGGGGATATGTAAATAATTTAATGAGGTCAAAAGTGTGAGAGTCTCCTCCGCTCTCGGGTTCGAACCCTCCCAGACTGATGGTTGGTTCAAATGTGAGCTAAACGGGTAGTTGAGGGGGGGTTGTCGATAAAATTAAACCCCCCAATAACAACAGTGAAATGACAGGGCGGGACGTCTGAGCATGAGCACACACAAAAAAAAAAATGTGGCCCTCTGTGATGTCACAAAGGGCACCGATCCCTCTCCCAACCTTTTTACTGCCCACTCTCCAAAGGCATGGAAGGTCCTATAAGCCTGCAAGCAAGGCTGCAAACAGAGGGCTAAATAAACTAAAACCAGTGTTTCTCAACTGGTGGGTCGCGGAGCTGTTTTGATTGCATCACGACTTTGTGGGCAAAAATTTAAAAAGAGATTTTTACATATATATATATATATACATATATATATATATATATATATATATATATATATATATATATATATATATACATATACATGGAGAGAGAGATTTTTTTATTTTATAATCCCTATATACTAAACATATTTAGACATAATTTAAACAGAATGGGTTAGGGTTGTTTTTATCTTTGTGGAATAAATTTGGGGATGGCAACTTCATGGAGAAGGACAAAACAAAATGCGGGGGGTGCTAAGACTCCACCAGCAGTTGAGATCCGCTGAACTAAACTGTGAACCGCACCTGAGTGACACTGCAGCGGGCTGACGGGGGACTACCCACAATCCCGTGGAGGCGGGCCCATTCAAACCCCCCACTCTCACTCGTTCATGCTCTGCTGCCTCCGTTTGTGTACCGAAGGCTGATCCTGATCCTCACTCTGCCGTCGCTCCGGCCGGCCTACTTCCTTTGTATCACCCCCCCCACCCCCCACCCCCTGCTGCTTCAAGCCCCCCCCGCTCCATAAACCACCTACATCGAGTTCATTTACCTTCAACACACCGACAGATTTCTTTTCTCTCCTCCTGCTGCTGCTGCTGCTGCTGCCTCTCGCAGGTAAAAATAGATAAAACAAGACAGTGGGGCTCGTTTTAAATGCAAAGTAGTGGATTACACTGCTACACGTTTGCGTGCGTGCATGTACGCGCAAGTGTGTGTGTGTGTGTGTGTGTGTGTGTGTGTGTGTAGGCAGCGAAGTAGCCCGAGGCAAAACGTACACTTAGCTTTGAGTCGGTACGAGGCCCAGCAGTGAATCATTAGAGCTCAGCTGTCCAAAACACAGCACCAATCTGCGCCGGGCATATGGCTGCATGACACTCGTATGAATTACTACTGCAGCAAAGCAACGCTGCTGCTGCTCACGTTTGCGTGCCTAGCGTGTCTCTCTGCACGCTTTGTGTGTGTGTGTGTGTGTGTGTGTTTTTTTTCAAACGGTCAGCCAGCCGGGCAACGCTCGCTCGCAAAAAAATAAAAAAACACGGATTCACATCAGACGAGATGGAAATCAGCAAGCAGCAGCCTGAGGGAGCCAACAGGTCTGCCGTTTAAGCAGTTCACAATCAAAAACCATCTGTTTTTTCCTCTCCTCCTCCTCCTCCTCCTCCTCCTCCTCCTCCGCGGCCTGCATGTACTTAAGGTGACTGCGTGTGCGAACATCCGCACATTCTTATTCCTGCGCATGCACGCACACTCGGAGACAAAGAAAGAGCCCGTGTAAAGTTAGCATTCCGTGGTGACGGTCACCTTCTGATGATGCGGCAACGCAGAAACTTCTCCCCTCCGTCCGTCTGCGCGCATCTTTTTAAAGTCAGAACATGTTTATATGGAAGATGGAATTATCAAACGCACAGACGCAGGGAACGAGAAGAAGAAAAAGAAGAAGAAGAGAAAAAAAAAATCAATGCGAAGCTCCATCATGCGGCCTGATTGTAATTAAAAGCAGTCCTCCTGGCTAATAGTCTGAGGCAGTATTGATCAGCAAATGGGGAGATTGGATCAACATCAGTATCGGCGAGCGCTCAAAGAGCTGGACTCCAGACAGACAAAACAAAAGGGGGGGTGGGGTGGCGGGGAGGGGAGGAAATAAAGTGTTATTCCACTGAGCGGCTCAACTTTTCAACATATTTTTATGCGGAAAAAATAAAAAAAAATACAAATAATGAAATAAATGCTCGCTCTTCTCCTTTCACACCTTCCGCGCAGTTTTTCCGCTTCTGCACCATCTAATAAATGTAATTAATTCAGCAAGTTTCCCTCTCCGCCGCACTCTCCGGGTTGTTGCAGGAATATTTCATCACATCTGCGGCGACCTCTGACCTCCCCCCTTTCCCGCTCCCCTCCCCCCATTAGCTTCTTGTGAGGAGCGCGAGACGGCGGCTCAATCGGCGAAGCTTTTATGCAAGTCTAATGGATGCGAAATGTATAAAAAAAAAAAAAAAGTATGAGGGAAGGTTGAGTTTTCTCCTGCACTTGGGAGGATCCCCCACCCGTCCTGACACGCTCGTTCCGTCTTCTCCCGTGCATGCGTAATTATCGAGGTGCTCCGCAGCACATTACCAAATTCAGCAGCTAATCATTTAAGACCCCGTCCTTTTATCCGCGGGACGCTCGGCCGATGATCCGATGGCGCCGCCGATCGATGGGAAAATCGGAATATGCAAAGCGCGGTTCAGATGTTTGGCATCGCTCAACCTTTTTGCCGCTTTCATCTCGGCCCCCTTTTGATGTTGCTTTTTAATCTGCGTGCCGAGCGGCCGTCGAGTGGCTAACGGAGCGGGAAGGCTCCTTTTCCTGCCTTCTGCCTTCCTCCCTCCGCCGTCCACCTGTCAGGGCCCAGTAAAGTTTCCAAGCCAGGGGAAGGGAGGGAGGGGAAAGACGGTGGGGGGAGCGGAAGTGTTGTTTATAGCTGGAGGGATGAATAGGGAGGAAATTGGAGGAGGGGAAAGAAATGAGTGCAACTGTCAGGCTTTGATTTGGTGACGAATCTGCAGGTGTTTGCTTGTTTACTCGGCGTGCAGAGGAGGGGGAGTTACACACATGTGCATAATCACAACATGAATATGAATTATGCACGCGTGTGTGTGTGTGTGTGTGTGTGTGTGTGTGTGTCAGAAAAAAAACATTCCAAGGATCTGAGGCGGTTTCACCCCCCTCAAAACAGTTCAATCTGAGCGTGCAAAAGTTTATTATTCTAAAGGCGGCGGCGGCGGCGGCGGATCAAATCAGTAGTGATACACGAGTGAAAGGCAGCCATGTTTTATCATTTATCAAACAGAACACAAACTGGCCTCGGGCTGGAGAAAAGCAGCACAAAAGATAAATAGCTTAACCAAAAAAAACAAAAAAAAGGGGAGGTGATGAAATGTGCGTTACGTGACAATGTGATTTGATAAACTCCACAGATAATCTCGAAGCAAATTGCTGTTTTGTTTTCAATTTCTTACAATTTGTAATTAACAAAACAGACATTTCTGCTCGGCAGCAGTCGGGATTTTTGTTGCCTGCAACAATAATTAAAGCAAATTCAAATGATGAGGAAGAAAACGGCCTTACATGAGGGGGAGAAATGTAAATTGCTAGGAGGGGGACTTTTCAATTATGTAATCTTTATTTTTTTAAAAATCGCTGACTGTAAAGAAACAGCAGGGGGGTTTGAAGTACGATTTTAAATGAATTTGTCCTAATAAAAAATAGAGTTTGTTAAATGATAAATCACACACACACACACACACAGATGTAACCTTAAGCGGAAACCTGAAGTCAAACGGGACTTCGAGCAGGAGGTTTGACAAAAGCGTGTGCACACGCACGAAACAAAAACCACAAACACAGTGCGCAGTCAAAGAGTAACCGACCAAGAAAAGCGTGTACTCTGCCGCTGTCAGTGGTCTCGGTGAACTACTTTACTGACCCAAGATGGCAACGTTTCGCACCATTAAAACAATTAAGAAACAAATAAAACAACCACTGGAACGCCACGTAGGGATAAATACCCAGCAAAATACAACCGAGCGCAAAAACTTGACACCACTGACTTCTTCTATAGTCGGGAGTCACTTGAAAATAACCAATAGCACGTCACTTCCGGTGACAGCTTCTGTCCAAAGCTAGGACACGGCTAGATTACATGACGCTTGTGTACCATTACAGGAGCGAAAGCAGCAACGCAAACGACACTTAAGAACCCGCCAGTTTGTGCAAACATTGTCATGGAGCAGGCCAGCAAACATTTAGCATGATAGCATTAGCATTTCTTTACCTTCCGGTGAAGTACAGGCAGCTACGCATGGAATCACAGGAGTGCCAAAATTAAAAGTAAATAAATAAATGTAGAAATAAAAGTAAAAGGGTTCATTTTGTCATTGCTTTTTCCCTTTTGGCATTGTAAAACACAAATGGAAAAAACAATGACAAAATCTTTTGCCTTTGCCTTTTCTTTTGGCCTTTTTCTTTTGCCTTTGCCTTTTCCTTTTGCAAACGGAAAAGGCAAAGACAAAAGCAAAGTCCTTTTCCTTTTGCCTTTGCTTTTACCAAATGCTTTGTCAAGCAAATGCCGTTGGGCGGAGTTTTCAGACCAGGAAATACCTGATCGTTCCGAGCCTGGCTGAAGGAAAGTGACGTTAACTAATTATATTTATATGTATATATATATATATATATATATATATATATATATATATATATATATATATATATATATATATATATATATATATATATATATATATATATATATAATATAAGCGACAGAAGGAAGTACACTACATGTATTTTGACTGGCAAAAGGCGGAAAAATAAAAATGGACTACGTGGAGGAATTGAGGGGAGGTGTTCAGCAACGACTTTTAACAATAGCTCAGATGGTCAAAAACGCATGTAGTGTGTACTTCCTTTTGTTGCTAAATTAACGTCACTTTCCTTCAGCCAGGCTCGGAACGATCAGGTATTGACTACTAATCCTGGTCTGAAAACTCCGCCCAACGGCATTTGATTGACAACCCAGTTCATTCGGTAAAGGCAAAGGCAAAAGGAAAAGGACTTTGCTTTTGCCTTTTCCGTTTGCAAAAGGAAAAGGCAAAGGCAAAAAATTTTGTCATTGTTTTTTCCATTTGTGTTTTACAATGCCAAAAGGGAAAATGCAATGACAATATAAACCCTTGTACTTCTATTTCTACATTTATTTATTTACTGTTAATTTTGGCACTCCTGTGATTCCATAGCTACGCGCCACTTTTCTGCGCGTTATGAGGGCTTTGCCCACGTGAGCTCACTTAGCGCCAATCAGCCTCACCCGCAGCGCCGCGTCAAACAATCAATATTCAAATTAGGAGGCGGGGCCTGGCGCCAAATTGATCCAAACAATCAATATTTCAATTATTACTATAAACTAAAATGTGGCGCCATAATTGATCCATAACCAAATATCTGAAATTAGCCAGATGTCAAATCATCTTTCTCTTACTGTTTTAATAGGACCTAAATAATGAAATAACATTTCAGTAGTTGTCCCATATAAACACTGTATATTTTCATACCGTTATTCAGGCCATCAATTTTAATTTCAACCCTGAGATTTATTTTCCATGTGGATTATCTCTGTGATCCACGTCAAAAAAAAAGAAAGAAGAAAATCCTGTGTGAACTTGTGATATTAGAAACAAACTTTCATTTGTTTTGATATATTTATTTTTAGGATAATTAAAAATAAACATGAAGCACCATGGGTTTGGTACTCTGTAATTTGGCTACTTTTATTCGAGCAGGGTCATTTTCAAGAGAAATTACAAATTAAGAACTCAATAATACTTTTACAAAGACATTTCAGGAAAGATTCTTCTTCAGTCATGATATCATACATAGTATTTAACAGTCCCTCTTCATTTTTTTTAGCTTAAAAAAAGAAACAAAGATGAAGAAAGTGGAATTTTTTTTCAGTCGAAAATACAGTGTTTTCACAATTGTATAAAAGTTCCCAAATTTGGAATTTTCCAGTAACTGGAAAATAAAAGGAAATAAAATAAAATAAGATTAAACTTCGCATTTCACAATGTTTCAAAACACAATAAATGCTCTCTTTACGTAAAATTTGCCCCTATGATCGACACCATGTTCCTTTTTACTAAAATATATCTATATATTGAAGAACTATAGTACTGTACACAACAGTATGAAATAAATAAAATTAGGAAATATAAAATGGGCCACATAAATAATGTTTTTCTCCAACCTACAAATAAAATGAAAATGCAATTTGTTGTTTTTTTTTTCTTTTTAAAAAATGGTTTGGTGTAATACTGACAAAAAGAAACTGAGAAAACATTGCACAACATAATGTAAACTAAGGAACTGTTGCCTCTAAGTCTTAATACTGACACGGATGCTTCAAAGAACAACGGTGAACCATTTTATAATACTGAAGCTGGTGAGAAACAAGAACAAAAAAAACAGAGAACAAAAAAATGAACCTTCCTTTTACACAATACGAGGGTGGCACTTGCAGAAAACACACAGGTTAAAAGGTTTGCATATAAGGCTTCTTTTTTTCTTATCAAAAACACCTTACAAAGGCTTCATCCTTCATTTTTTTTTTTTACCCGCCTCCCCCCATTACCTTCACTCCATAAATGTAATTTTCCCTTAAAATGAAGGTTTTCTTTAAAACTTCATCCTCTAAAAAGAAAATTTCTCCTTCATACAGTTGTATTATTTTTCTTCTTCTTCTTCTTCTGCTGCTTCTTAATTCCTTCATGTGATTCAAGAGGCCTAAAATAGTGTGGCGGGAGACGCTTGGCAAAAACTAAAAGACAACACCGTTAGGTAGGCAGGTGAGAACAAATACTGAAGGACTGTAGTGCAGACACTACTGCTCTTTTTCCAACACTGTATAAATATATACATAGGCAATACTTTTTTATTATTTTTGTTCGTGATTATAGAAGCGGAGTGCAATTTGTACAAGTCACTAGTTGTGCTATAAATACTATGGAACACTGGGTGGGAGAGGGAAGGAGGGCCGGTCGGGGGGGTTGGGGTGAATGGGGGGGGTATTCCAGGAGGTTAGCACCACACATATTTTTAGGCCTTAGTACTGTACATTTTTTTTCTGAAATGTGTTCATTTTTATTCATTGTTCTGTTTGCATAATGCAGCTTATTTCACAAAAAACCCATTCCTCCGTTTTTTTGTTTTTTTTCTCCCACCCCTCTGAGCCTCCTGCTGAGGCGATTCGCCCGTTCAGTCCGTGGGTGTGTCTCGTTTGGCCGGACACCGTAAACAACCCCCCCCACCCCAACCCCACCCCAACCCAACCCCCCCGACCCCCGTCCTTCTTCATCATCCAGAGGAGGAGTCCGTGGTTTTTTTTTTTTTCATTTCATTAAGTGTGTGTGTGTGTGTGTGTCGTGTTTTCGTTCAGTTTTTTTTTTTTTTTTTTCCATTTGTCCTTGTTCAAAAGAAAAAGCTTCCCGGAAGCTTCAGGCACGTGCACGTCGTCGTCGTCGTCGTCGTACAGCTTAAAACACGGCGTTGCTTTTCAAAGCCGAGCAGGTAAGAAGAATACAGAACCCAAACCAGAGAAACTCAAAACAATCTCTTTTAAGATGGGAAGCTTTTGAAAAATTCCAAAAAATGAAAATAAAAAAAGACCCTTTTCCAATTTCTCCCGCCCCCCACTTGCCCTTCTTCTTCATCTTCTTCTTGCACCTCTCCTCTCTCCCACTTCCCGCTCATCTTCTCCTTCAGAATCCCCATTTACATGCCGTCCTCCATCATCCCGTCCTCGTGATCCGATTTGGTTTCCGTCTTGCCGTCCAGCGAGCTGTCGTCCATCGAGTGCTCCCCGTTCTCCTCCTCGTCCCTCAACGTGTCCGGGTCCGTGTCCATGCTCTTGCTCTCCTCCTCCTCCTCCTCAAACTCGTCCTCCCGCCGTCCGCCCATCTTTGCATACGTTCCGTCCACCTCCACCTTGCGTCCCTCCCTCATCAGCCCTCCCACGCCGATGCCGTGGCCCACGCCGTTGACGACGGCCTCGTGCCTGAGGATGGCGCCCTCGCGCTCGCCCAGCTCGGGGTAGCCCTGCGGCGTCATGCCCTGCAGGTAGGCGGCGCGGCTCATCAGCAGCTCGGTGGGCTCCAGGTGGGCCGCCTTGTCGCGCTGCGCCGCCTCGCGCTCGGCCGCCTCGCGCTCCTCCGCCTCGCGCTTGCAGTACGAGTAGCGGTGGTTCATGTGCTGCGAGTACGAGCCCGAGTGCGAGAAGCGCTTGCCGCACTTGTCGCACTGGTAGGGCTTCTCGCCCGAGTGCAGCCGCGAGTGCTCGATCAGGTGGTGCTTGTGCTTGAAGGCCTTCTTGCAGATCTGGCACTGGTGCGGCCGCTTGCCTGCAAGTGTGGGAGGGGGCGGTCGGGGGAAGGGGCGAACGAGAGGAGACGGGCTGGTGAGTGACTCGTCCTCCACAACTACCACAACAACAGCAACAACAGCAACGACAGCAGCAGCAGCAAGAAAAGAATCAAGAGAAATACACAAAATCACAACACAAGAATCACACGGAGGAAAAAAAACACTCTGAGGAGCTGGCGGGCGGGCGGGCGGGACGGAGTGGTGGAGAAGAGAGGATGACATCACCCCCAGAACCCCCCCACCGAACCCCCTATCCACTAACACCCCCCCCACCCCAACCCAAGCCAGCTCCAACCCTGGGACTATTTGTTTAGTCAAATTGCGGGCGCCACCAGGAAAAGTGCAGCTCCTCGCATTTATAGGCCGACATCATGGAAACAAAAAAATCCCCCCCCCCCCTCCTTCCTGCGGTTTGCGAGACATGGAGAAACTCCACCGCAGCGACTTATTTTTGGGGTCGCTCGTCAAGGCGACAGGAGGAAAAGTGCTGCTGCGGAGGAGGAGGGGGAGGAGCCAACAAAACCCCAAGGTGGGTCACGGGGGCTGGAGGTGGGGGGTGTGAGTTGGCTAGGGCTGAGAGGGTGGGGGGGCTTTATCTCAGGCTGGTCGTGACGCGAGCCTCTATATTAGGGGGCAGTGTCTCCTGTGTTTGGGATGCCAAGGCAGAAAGAAGAAACCCCAGTTGGGCAGGAGGCCGGGAGGGGGCGGAGCCAAGCTGCTTTTATGAGCCGTCTGGCGCTTGGAGCTGCTGCTCCCTCACACTCCTTCTTCTTCTTCTTCTTCTTCTTCTACTACTACTACTACCTACCTGCCTGCCTGCCTGCCTGCCTGCCACTAACAGCTCCTGCCGCCGCCGCCACCACCAGCACGTTCCCGTTCGAGTTGCCCGGCTGCTGCACGTGTGCGTGAGTCAGCGGGCGACATCACAACGCAACATCTGGACACTTTTTTAGTGTCGCAAAAATACAACATGCGACGTGAAAAGTACCGCATCCAGGGCACTAGGGGCACCGTGGAGATAACACGACGCCACCTCCTTCAGTTCCCCCACCTCTCTTTCTTCCTCCCCCTTCTTTTTATTTAGTTAAAGACTTGGACGCGCTGCTCTGACGCTCCTTTCATGTCCGAGCAGATAACATGAAGGCTGCGCGAAAGGAAGACCAAGGAGAAGAAGAAGAAGACGCGGCGGGCGGCGGCAGCGAGGCGCCGGGGCCGCTGATAGTGGGGGATAAAAAAAAAAAATAAATGATGCAACCCGGTGAAAGGGAATCTCCGTATAATAACTATAATGAAAGACTTGTTATCGGGCGCTGTGAAGCTTCTGAGCGCTACTCGGCTGATGCCATCTCGCCATCGCCAATAATGGGGCTGATAAAAGAGGCGTTAGCCGGCTCTTTATATCAAGGTGAATTGATGTGGGCCTTTTTTGAGATAGCAAAACGGCTATTATGGCGGGAGACGGGCGCACGGGAAATAAAGAGCACAATCACTTGAAAACAGAGCTTAAAGCCCCGCCCCCCTCCCCCTCCCCCCCTACGCCACCTGCATTAATTACTCTCCCTTTCCTCCCTCCCCACCCTTAAATAAAGAAATAAATCAACATTTCTCTGTGCATTTCAGACAGAGGACAAACAACAACTAGCTGGTATCCTGTCGATAAAAGAAGCAGGTTAGGTGTTGTTTTACATTTTTCAACTTAAGGGGTTAAACAGAGGGGGGGGGGAGGATGGGGGAGGGGGAGGGGGAGTAGGAGTGGGGTCAGGGGTCGGGGATACATAAAAATATAAATATATATTCATACTGGTTTGGAAGGAAAGTAAAGCAATAAACATTTGAAACATAAAAAAGCATGGGGTTTGAAAATAAGGGTCTAGAACAGTATATACCTGTGTGTTCATATTTGTGTCTTAGAAGGGAACTGCTCTTCTGGAATGTTTTGTCGCACAAGTCACACGCGTACATACCACTTTCAGTCTTCTTAATCTTCTTCCGCGACAGACAGGAGTCGGGGTCTGTCATGTCGTCCAGCCCCGACATGTAATCTGGTGTACCGTCGAGCAGGTCCCCCTTCACAACACAAAAACAAAAGCAGCGAAAAAGAAAAAAAGGAAAACAGGGTGGGGGTGGGGGGTGGGGGAGAAAAAAGAGAGGGAAAAGACAACAGTGAATCAAGGGCGGACGGGCAGCGGCTCGGTTATCTGTTTTTGCGTACGAAAATTAGCGACTACGGCTAAACTGTGGAATATTTTTTCTAATCAAGAGATAGAGTTAAGTGTATATATTGTAAACATTACTATTCCAACTAAGCAGCATACGCTAGCTAAAGGCCGCAAGCTCATATTTCTACATTTCAATATTTTACTCATTAAAAAAAAAATCCTCACTATGATTTCTAAACACAACTTGTGTGTGGATGTTTGTGATTATGTTTACATGTTTCAGTTTCATCATAATACAAAATATTGGCTGGAACCCCCTTAAAAGGTTCAGGCTAACACCAGAGTATTGCATTCCAAAATAAAAACAAACAAAAAAAAAGGTCATACCTCTGCAATTACGTGATGCGCGAGATATACAAATATAATTGTATTCAAATTGGAGCAACTTAATATTAAAACAAGCATTTTTTTTCGCGATTACGGGGAAAAAACAGCAAACAATCGCGGCGCGCCACCGCACGTCCTCATGCATTT
The DNA here is from genome assembly GCA_009823395.1 of Thamnaconus septentrionalis. Classification (NCBI taxonomy): domain Eukaryota; kingdom Metazoa; phylum Chordata; class Actinopteri; order Tetraodontiformes; family Monacanthidae; genus Thamnaconus; species Thamnaconus septentrionalis. The sequence continues at coordinate 1,347,174 of CM020501.1, read as the reverse complement.
TTTAAAGCACACCGCGTTGATTTTCTTATAAAATTTTCAGCCGGGTAATATCGCCCATCTATAACTGCCACGCAGCACATTATGAAACTCAGCAGCCGTAATGGTGTATTCAGTTGGCTGGGGATAATTCTGTAGCTTTCATACCGCATATTTCCTTTTAGAAAAGAGAAAAAAGAAAAGAAAAGGCCTTTTATGATGAAGCGAGTGTGAATTGATGGGAGGACAATGTTACAACATGAGGAGGCGGTGGCGGCCAAACTGCAAACTCATAATGATTCAAATCAGGAGGTGCACCTTAATGGCCAATATTGAGCCACCAAAGCTTTCCTTTTAATGAATATGTGGCGCGATAATGTCCGTCCGACCGGCCGGCCTATCACCCAGCAATCAATTCCAACTAAACGCCCCGTAGCTGTATTTCTTTAAAACCTAATTTAATAACTTAGAATAGGAAACATTATTAATACTTTCTCTTTTTTCTCTTCTTCTCTTTCTTTCTTCCTTTCTCTCTCCCTCATCAAAAAATGCTTCCCTCCATGTTAAACAGCCCTCAGCATTCGCTGCTTAATGAACACGGAGCGAGCGAGCGAGCGAGCGTGCATTATTAATCGGCGTGCAGGAGCTCCTCTTTTCGGGGGGAGGAGGCGGGGGGTGCCTTTAAAAGGCGGTGGCGGCGGTAGAAGTAGTTGCGGTGGGGAGGATTTCACACACGCACGCACACACACACCGCTGCGGGGCTCACCTTTGTCATTTTTACAAAGTCCTCTCAGAGCCAGCGCATTTAACAGCACCGGGTAAAAAAGACCAAGACGAAGAAAAAGAAGAAGAAGAAAAAAGTCTGAGTGCACGCCGACGCTGGAAGAGTGGAGGCTAAGTTGCTAATGTATTCCATCCACAGCAGAATAAAATTTACAGTGGGGAGTGGTAACAATTACCGCTTTATTGAGATGAGATTTTAGGGGCCAATATCGTTCCTGTTATTTATTTGAACCTGATGCTGTTTGATGTTTCTTTTTTTCCTTCTCCTTCTTCTTCTTTACGCACTCCCCCCACCTCCTTTTTTTCTTCCTTAATGCGGAAATTGTAGGGTCGGAATTAAAGCGCAGCAGATATTGGTGGTTAAAGCTGCTGCTGCTGCTGCTGCTGGAAGACCCTGAAAGCAGTTTCTAAAACCATTATTGCTCAATTATAAAGATCTACAGCTGGAGCTGCGGCCCCGGTGGGGTTCGCGTCCCGTGGAAGGAAAAAAAAAAACAGAAAAAAAGGGGAAAAGGAGGGCGAGTTGGGGGGAGGAGGCGACTAATGATTGTTAACCCTGAGAGATATGTATGTACGTTTTTATTCATAATAATCCATTTTATAGCGGAAGGTTGCAAAGTGAAGGCACTTTTTTCGTGCCAAAATCTAACTTAATGCAACAGAAAGTGAGTAAAAGTTGTATAAATATATGTGTATATATATTTTTTTCTTTTTTTCCGACAGAGGTCACGGCCTTCTCCTCCTTCCTCTTCCTCCTCCTCAGGTGAGCCTCTCCTCCCTGCTGGCTCTCACGGTGCTGTTTTTAATTAGTACAGAAATGAGTTCAGATCATTTTAGGGATTCCCAGAGCGCTGCCAGGGAGAGGAGAAGAGTGGAGGGGGGAGGAGGGAGAGGCCTTCCTTCCTTCCTTCCATCCATCCTACTTCAAAAAAATAAAGCAGAAGAAGCCCCGCCCACAGGCGCATTTACCTGGAAACCCGGCTTGCGCTGGTATTTCCTCCTCTGCTGCATCTCGGCAAAGGTGGCGGCACCCGCCGCGTACGTGTAGGCCATGTGCGGCAGGAAGCCCATCTGGTCCATGCCCGGGTAGGGGCGGAGCCCCGGTATGCTGGCCTGCATTGGTGGCATAAAGGTGGCGGGCGGGAAGGCGCTCTGCGGCGGCAGCGAGGTGTACAGCTGTTTGGCGGCGAAGGGGTTGATGCCGAAGATGGGGCTGGTGCTCTTCTCCAGGTTGCCGCTGTTGTTCACGGCGGCTGCCGCGGCGTTGGCGGCGGCTGCCGCCACGTTGACTGCGCCAGGGAACTCCTTCTTGAGGTAGGCCAGGTTGAGCGGCTCCTCAAAGTGTTCGCGGGGCGAGGGCACGCCAGCGGCGGCGGCTGCCTGCTCCAGTGTGACCTGAGCGTTGACCTTTGGCCTGCCGCTGCGCGCCGTCAGCGCGTGGCGCGGCTCAGTGGGCAGGCGCGGCAGTGACAGGTCCAGCGGCTCCGCCTGCAGCTCCAGGTCCGACGCCAGGCTGTTGGGCGTGTATGAGCTGCTGTGGGAGTGCTTGGACGAGGTGGACGACAGGTTGAGCGGTGACGGCGTGTTGCTGCGCGAGAGGTGCTGCTGGTGCTGGTGCTGCTGCTGCTGCTGCTCGGCCTTGCTGTTGTTGACTCCGCCTCCTCCTACAAACGGGTGGTTCTTCAGGAGCCTTCCGCCAACGTCGTGCAGCTCGCCCATGGACGGCGAGGTGATGCGCTCGGCCGCCTTTAGCAGCGCCGACGATGGCGAGCGAGCTGCCATGGCGTCCTTTGGTGGCGTGTTGACGTGGCGGTGGAGGTGGTGGTGGTGGTTGTTATTGGGTCCCAGCACCAGGTCGGCGCTGCCGCGGAGCTCCAGCGGCGGGCTCCGGGTGGTACCGCCGCTGGCGGCGTACTGATACATCTTGCGCTGGTCGAACCACTCCTTGACGAACTCCTGCGGCAGCCCCACGGCGATGGAGATCTTCAGCAGCTCCTCGGCATTGGGCTCCATGTTCATGGCAAAGTAGGCCTTCAGCACCGACATGTGGTCCCGGTAGGGGTTGAGGGCGCCGCCGCCCAGGTTCTTCTCCGACAGGTGATGGCCGCCACCAATGCCGCCGCCACTGATGATGCCGCTGGACTTGGTGGCCAGCAGGTTCTCGCTGGGCTGCAGCACCGCCTTGATCTCCTCGTTCATCTTGCACAGGTAACGCTCGTGCTGGTGCAGCGGGATGGGCCCCGGGAAGGTCTCCTTGCAGTACTGACAGGCGTAGTGCGTGAACATGTTGACGCCGTCGCCGCCGCCGGACTTGTCCGCCTCGCCGCCGCCGACCTCCAGCAGGTGGCCCACCGCCTTCTCCCGCTTGATCCCGCCCACCGTCGGCCTCTTGGGGTCGGCGCTCAGGCTTTGCAGGCAGGCTTTGGCTTCGTTCACCTTCTCCAGCGTGTAGTCGATGATGCTCTTGGTGGCGCCGTTGTGGTTGACCAGTGGCAGGCCCACCTGGCCCTGGCCGCCGCAGCCCGCCGCCAGCGCCAGCGCCTGCTTCTGCTCCTCCACTTGGTTGCCCAGCTCCTTCATGTAGGCCTTGAGCTTGGAGATCTCCTCAGGCTTGCAGTCCATCTTCTGCCGGCACACCGTGTTGTCCACGATCTGCAGCACCTGGAGCATCAATCATGTCACTAATTATAATATATTGTTGATTGTGTGTCTACTTACATTATATCATACTGCACTATTGCACTATTACAATTATAATTATAGCATGTCAGCATTATGTAGATAATGTAAAGCAGCCATCTACTATCACAGCTACTATTATTACTAAACTATTATTTTATTGATGTTATTATTGTTACTATTCCTGCGGTTATTATTATTACTACATATAATAATGGTATACTTTCATATTTTGCATTCCATTGTTTGCAACTCATTACATTTTATTATGTCATGCTATTTTGCATTGCATAACACTTCAAACACAATACTTGCCACTTTTAAAACGTTGTAAACTTATATTTAAATTGCCACTTGCCACTTTTTAAATTCTTTTTACACTGTGTGTAGTGGACAGTGACAAATAAAAAGAACCTTTGAACCTTTGACTCACCTTGTGCACCTCGCTCAGGTTGTTGCTCATGGGCCCCGGGTAGCAGAGCAACTGCGACTCCAGGCCCGCCATGCCCAGGTGCTGCAGTGGGCTGGCCGCCGCAGAGCTGTGGTGCACGCCCAGCGGGCTGCTGTTGCCGCCTCCTCCGCCGTTAGCGAAGGGCCCGCCGCTAGCGGCGGCTGCGGCAGCCGCGGCCGCGGCAAACCCGTGTGAGGCCATCATCAGCTTGTAGTCGTTGAAGTCCAGCGGCTCCGTCTTGATGCTGAGGTGTCCGCCGTGCTCAGCCAGGCCCGCCGGCTTGCCGTTCTCTAGCTTCTGCCGCAGCTGCGTGATGGCACTGGCGTTGGCGCCGGCGCCGGTGGGCGAGGACGAGGCCGAGGTGGGCGAGGAGCCCGCCTTGACACTGCCGCGCATGCGGCCGTTGACGGCGATCAGGCCGATGCACTTCTTGCTGCTGATGTGTGAGCTGTAGGAGCCCGAGTGGGAGAAGCGCTTCTTGCAGTTGGGGCACTCGTAGGGCTTCTCGCCTGCGCACACACACACATACACACACACACACACACAATGTAGATCTATTTATCTCACAATGACAATTTCCAGGTGGTTATTTCCTGGAGAAAAATGCATCCAGGTTCTGTCATATTATTACATTATTATTATTATTATTATACTTTAGCAGTCTTTATTTCTTTGGCCTCCCTGCCAAATTTTCCTCGTTATTATGACTATTTCTTTTCTTTTTTTTTTGCAAATGACTGGACATTCGCTTCCTAATAAAACAAAAGCCATGAATCAGACCGTAAATTTGCTTCACACGCGGACGCCTTTCTGTGCAAATATTGCATTTGGCCACGTCGGGAGAGGCCTTAAAACACGAGTTTAGAGTTCAGTGTCCAGCAACAGCAAAAAAAAAAAAGGGAGGGGAGGGAGGAAGAGGAGGAGGAGGGTCCAAAACAAACAATAAGAAAAGGGGGAAAAAAAACCCGACTCGTTTCCCCCCCACCTCCCTGCTTGCACATGTGACTGCTTGATGAATGTTCAGCTGAGTGTGTGTGTGTGTGTGTGGGTGTGCGTGTTGCTCACCACTGTGGATCCGGAGGTGCTCCTTCAGATGGTGCTTGTATTTGAAGGCCTTGCCACACTCAGTGCATTTGAACTTGCGGTTGCCGGCCGCTTGGTTGAGCAGTTGGTGCTGCCAGACAGACAAGGAAGAAGAAGAGAGAGAGTGAGAAAAAAAACACACATAACCAAAAAAGAGAGAGAGAGAGAGAGAGAGAGAGAGAGAGAATCCATTGGACAAACACGGCAGGAGGGGGTGGGGGTGGCTTAGGTGAGGGGGTGGGGGGGGGGGCAGAGTTCACAAAATAATCACAATTGGTCGGCGTGACAACGAGTGACGAGCCAACAACTCGGCGGAGCCAAGATCCCGCACCCTCCCCACCCCCCGACAACCACCACCCCTCCACCTCCGCCCGGCGATAACACAGAGAATCACATACCTTTTAATTTCCTGGCGGCCACCACCAAAATGGAATCAATGAAAAGATTCTCTCTTTTCCTTTTTTCCCCCCTTCATTAGCGGTGGCGGCTGCCGCTCTCATCTACCCTTCACTCGTTTGGGGGCCAATCAGTCGGCGGTGGCGGTGGTGAGGGGGTGGGGGTGAAGGGGGGGTGAGGGAGCGTACCTGCAGCCTTGGCACTACCTGCCATGGCCACCGCAGCCGCCGCCGCCGCCCGTCTGATCGTCTGATCAACAATTAAGTCCTTTAAACGACGACGACAAAAAACAAAACTGTCTACGCCCCCCCTTCACAAACCCCCTTCCCCCTCTCATCTCCCACTGACAAGGAAGGAAGAAAACAAACAAACAAAAAAAAACTTTAATAATCTTGGGATCGGGAACAGAGCGGACGGAGCCGGGGGCCTTGATTGGCTGTTCAAAGGTAGACATCAGTTGCAACTAAAATCCATCACATTTGCAATTCAAACGAGGGCTGGAAGACAAAAAAAAAGGGGGAGGGAGAAGAAGAAGAGGACGAAAAAAAAACTAGAGCGACGGGGTGATGCACAATTAATTCTCTGCGAGTTTTTTTTTTCTTTTTTGGACAGAGGTAAAAAAAACGGTGAGTGGATTAAAACAAAAACACACACAAAAAAAAGGCATTTTCTCCACCAGCCCTCTCTCTCTCTCTCTCTTCTCTCTCTCCCCCTCTCCCCCTCTCTCACACACACACACTCCCGGATGGGCTCCGACAAATGCCGGGGGGGTGAGGGGGGGTGGGTCGACTCTAGCCACATTCCTGGGGAGACAGATGGTGGCGCACAGGACACTGGGAGGACTGGGAGGAATTGTTCAAACAGCCCCAACCTTCAAAGATCAGGCAGGGAGAGTGAAAGGGGGGGGGTCCCAACCTCACCCCTCCTCCTCCTCCTCCTCCTCCTCCCATTTTGCTCCCCCCCCCCCCCACTCCCTGACCGCTCGTATGTTGCTGAGTTGCATAAACAAACAGCAACAGCTGCCTCCCCCAGCCCCCTTACCTACCCCTCTGCGCCCCAGGACCCCTGCCCGCTCAAGTTTAGTCTCAGCGCTCCCACCGCTAATAGGGTGAAATGGCTCGGCAGCCACTCATTGTGAGCAGCATCGCTGCTTCACTCTGCTTCACCCAGCCGCTGCTGCCCTGGTGGTGGTGGTGGGCGGGGACCCGGCTGCATGTTTGCATATGTATAAGCTCTAATTAGTCATATTTGGGCTAATTGCTTAAGAGGAGGAGGAGTGTTAAGACTTGTAAACACGGCGGAGCGAGCGAGCGAGCGAGCGAGCGCCTGTTTACCTATCGGGACCTTTTTACTCCCCCTTTATGTTAATCTGATTGGCTCCTCAGGAGGGGAGGGGATGGGACGGGGCTGGTTGCCTCGCTCCGGCTGGGACTGGTGGGTGGTGGTTGGTGGTTGGCGGTGGGGGTCGGGGGGGTGAAGGCAAGCAGGGCCGTTGATTTCAAACAGGCACCTGGATGCCACCTCCAGCATCAGCGGCTCTTTTACAAGTCAAGACGATGGCGGGCGAGAACAATGTGAGGTTGTGGATGGCGGGCGGAGACGGCGGGCGGAGATGACGGCGTTGTAATGTGAGGCCTGGGACCGCCCCCCATCTGCTCACGTTTTATGCCCAGCTGGTGGATCAGGTGAAAGTGCCGGCTGCTGACATCCGATCAGATGAGCTGTACAACCTCGGCCTCGGCACAACAACACCCCCCACCCCCACCCCCACCCCCACCCCAGCCCCCCACCCAACCTGGCAGCGCCTTCGCCCGTCTGTCATTGGCCGAGCGCTGCGGCTCTCCTCCTCGTAAAACAACAAAAAAAAAGAGATGGAAGGCGGCGTTCCCTTTTTTTTCCCTTCGCTGGCCGCTAACTTCTCATGGTGGGGATTAGAGGAAGACCCCAAAACCTTCCTTCCACTTCCAAACTTCCAAATTAACTGCTCCAAATTTGCCTTGCCCAGAAGTTATAATTATCCTCTGATGTGTGAGAACTCTCTCTTCTTCTTCATCTGCTCCTCCTTCTTCTTCTTCTTGGCCACAATTTATCTGCGGCCAGTTAAACAGCCGTGACTGCCGACTGACTGACTGCTGCTGCTGCTTCTTCTCGCACCTTCCAGCAACAACTTTTAAGGTGATTCACGCCGCCGGCGCCACGTTATATTTCAGACTTATGGCGTGTAAGTCGGCGTCCCGGAGCAGCGGCAGCAGCAGATGTTTATGCAGCGAATTAAATTAAGGGGTGGGGGTTGGGGGGGTGGGGGCGGGGGGCTGGAGAAGGAGGAGGGGATGGGGTGGTGGTTGATGGAGTGCTGCGACTGGCGGCTGCACCCGAGGAGACATTAAGAAGAAGAAGAAGACGAGGAAGAAGAAGATGAAGACGATGAGCAGGAACCAAGTTGAGTTAGTTAAGGAGCTGGCGTCAAAAAAAAAAAAAAATTCAAATTGGAAATTCACACAATCATCGGATCGTGAACGGCGAGGGCTGGAAAATCATATCAGGGAGGGCCATCAAAAAACCATTTAGGGGCGCCTCAATTAAAGTTATTACCATTAAAGGATCTGCATCTTCAAAACGCCATGAAAAATTAATAATGATTGCCAATCAGGAGAAAAAATGATCCGCGGCGGCACATTAGGGAGGAGACAGAGGACAGACAGACTGATAGAAAGAGAGGAGGAGGGAGGGGGGAGGCAGGGGGTGGTGGGGCGGAGCTAACCTGATCCCTGGCGGGCTTGTGCGTGGCCATGTGGCGCTCCAGCTGGGTGCGGTAGGCGAAGGTGTAGTTGCAGAGCGGGCAGGCGAAGTTCTCCTCGTTCTTCTCATGGCGGTACTTGATGTGCTCCTTGAGCGACGTCAGCCGCTTGTAGCCCCGGTCGCAGTAGGGGCAGGTCAACAGTTGGGCGAAGGCATCTGGCGTTCCAGGTGGCAGGTCTGGAGCGGTGGGTGGGGGCGGGTGGGGGAGGGTCAGAGAGGGAGATGGAGGGAGGGAGGGAAGGGGAAAGCGGGCCAAAAGGTCAGCGAATCAATGGCAGCCAAACGGGGGCCGGCTGCCCGGCACTGGTATGGCAGTTATCTGTGCAATCTGCCACACATGAGTGTCAGCCTGGCATCATCCGCCCCTCCCCCGCCCTCATCCACCCACTCACCCACACACTCACACATGCACACAATGGGGGCACTTCTTCTTCTTCTTCTTCTTCTTCTTCTTCTTCTTCTTCTCTTGTGCGCCAGCAGCAGGATATCAGGAGCTCAACCCCCACCTGCCCTTGCTTTTCTCTCTCTCTCTCTTCCTGGGAGACAGAGGGGAGGGGGGGAGTCCAGTCGTGGGGGGTGTCTGGAGAGGTGCGCTATCTGATTTCACCCCCCCACCCCTGCCGACCAGACCCCTCCCCTGGCCCAGCTGTTGCTTGAGACCGTAGGTAAACACTGAGGCATCCGGTGAATCTGTGGGACCAACAGCTGCCCGCTCGTGTCAGCGCTAACACTCACACTCACACTGCTTTCTCCTCTCTTTCTTTGTCGCTACCCCCCTCCCGTCCTGCTTTCAAGGGCCTCTCTCAGCCCGCCCGCCACAGGACCGAGCGGTCCAGATAGATCCCAAAAAGACAGAAACACTTCGTTGGAATAAAAGTCATTTTATCGCCCCCGAACGCCACATGGTAACATGGTAACGTTGCTAATTTGTAAAATCTCCCTTTTTTGGTTTCCCCTATTTTTCCTCCTCCCCCTCCCTCCCCCCAATAGTTTAGCTCAAGAGGTCGTGATCCCCCCAACCCCGTCTTACCGTTCTCCTCTGGCCCGGTGGCCTCCGGCGTGCCCAGGCGGGACAGCTCCTCTGGGGCTTCTGGGTAGATGATGGCGGTGTCGGCACGCTGCAGGTACTCGGCGATGCTCACTACGTGGCTGTCGCCGACGTCCAGCTTCCGCTTGACGAAGAAGTCCTCAAACTCTGAAGTGCAATCCATGCTCTTGACTGGAGGAGGGGGGTGGGGGGGGAGAATAAGAGTGTCATTGAAGCAGGGGAAGGAAGAGAAAGAAGAAAAAAATACACTCGCACACAGACGCAGGGAGGGTGGCTGGTGTTGGGGGTGTGTGGATGGGGGGGGTAAATTGGATTCACCCCCTCCCCTCCTCCCCCTTGAGAAATGTCTTACAGCAGGATATTGGGAACATGGTGGCAGAGATGCAATGAGGACAGCCACCCCTAAAACATTACAGCCGCGCTTTGGGGAGAATACATCTAAATTATGGCTTTGCTTGTCACGCCACGCCGGCTAAAATAAGAATTGTAACCTAATCCGGCCAACACACGAGAACGCAAAAAAAAGAAAAGAAAAGAAAAGAAGAAAAAAGAAGAAGAAGAAGAAGTGAGGAGATAAACACGCTACAGGGAGAAAAGGGAGAAAGAGCTGCTGAGGAACAACGTGTCGGGAGGAACTCCTCTCCCACACCACCACCACCACCACCCCCGAACCCACCCACCCACCCACCCAACTGACACCAAATCAGATTCCGAGTTCAGGTTGGGAAAAAAAAGAAGAAGGGGGGACGCCGCACAAAAGCCGAGCTTAATCAGCACCAGAGCCACGTTTCTTTGTATTGACTTTCACATATAAGGTCAATCAAGAGGCTGCGGCTTTTGTTGACTCTGTGTTGAACAGATTACCGGGGCCAAACCGCAAACCGGCACCGAGGAGGTGGAGGAGGAGGAGGAGGAGGAGGAGCAGGAGCAGGGAGAAAGAGACAGAGCAGCAGGGGGAGGAGGAGGAGGAGGAGAAGGGAGGGAGGTATCTTAAGCCAGCCAAAGTGCTGAGGCCACACAATGTGTGTGTTTCTTGCTCTCAAATTATTTCCCACTTCTCTTCCCCCCTTCCAGGGAAAAGTCTTGGGCTGCAGCGGCGAGATAGCCGCCGCCGCTGCCGCCGCAGAAAAGACACACAAAACAAAAAAAAAAAAAAACAGCGACGAGCGAAGAAGAGGAGGAGGAAGGAGGAGTAGACGTCCGTCGGCAGCCTTCATTAGTCAAGGAGGAGTTGACGCTATGCTACTCTACGCACACACACGCACACTCAGGGTGTACGTGCAGAGCCGTGTTTACAACCTGCAGCAAGGGGGCACCGAGTGGTGACGTCTTGTCAGACTTGCTGTTAATTGGGGCCTCCTTTTTTCTTTTTTTTTTTTTTTTTTTTTTTTTTTTTTAGCCCTGCTAGCTAGCTAGCCAGCCCGGCTAGCCAAGGTGAGGAGCTTAAAGAGCCATTTGTTCTGCCGTGATGACTCTGCTGTCCAATTTGCCTAAAGGTCAAGGTAGCAGATTTGGTTGTCAAAAAGAGAGAGACAGAAGAAGTAGAAGAAGAAGAAGAAAAAAAGGGCAGCACCCCAAATGTCACCGGTGCCAATGGATCACTTTTGATAAGCCTGATAGCATAATGCGGAGGAGCTAATGAGGCGCTGCGCTGACGGCGGCTAAGCTAATTGCGGCGAGACTGGCCGTTCTGCTAATTGTGGTTTTCACACCGTTTTTCTTGGAGGGGGATGGGAGGGTGTTGTTGTTATTATTTTAATTTTTTGACGGACAGACAGCTGAGAGGGGTGCGGCTAACACAGGGAACACTCTTAGCGCTCCGGACCGCTCACTGGAATGTTCCTTGGCTGAGGAGGGGGAGGAGGGAAGAGAAAGAGGAGAAGGGAGAGGAGGAGGAGAAGGGGTTAGATGGTGTGGGAGGTGTGGGAAGAGGAGGAGAAGGGGTTAGGTGGTGCAGGAGGAGGAGGTGGAGGAGAAGGAAGAGGAGGAGGCGGAGGAGGAGGAAAAGGAGGGGGAGGACGACAGAAGGAGGGAAGGAGGAGGAGAAGGGGTTAGGTGGTGGGGAGGAAGGGGTGGAGGAGGAGGAGGAAATCACCTGGATCAAAGTGAGCTCTGGCACCAGGACATGATCAAACTGCTCACGTCTCTAAACAGAATCACATGTGATCTGGTGGCGGCGGGCAGTGGCGGAGGGATGGGAGAGGGGTTGGGGGGGGGGGGGGGATTCACAGTATTGTTTTCCAAACTCCTTGAAATGGAAAACAGTTGCTGGACTAAAACTTTTTTTCTTTCCTCTTCTTCTTTTCAATTTTTCTTTCTTTGCGGCGGACGAGAAGAAAAGACAAGAAGATGAGGATGATGTCATGGAGGGGGTGGGGCTAGTGTCATTGGCTCTGGCTGGCTGGCTGGTTGGCTGGCTCCATGAAGAATGAAGAATGACAGGCGAGGCTTTGCGGGTGGCTGGGGGAAAGGAGGTGTAAAAAACGAGCACGGCAAAGTGGGCGGGGACAGAAAAAAAAAAGACCAATAATAACACACGATTGTGGAGAACCAATCAGCAGAGGCGTGTTTTCTATCACCGCTAACTGGTAAGAAAACATGCTAACACACGACATACAATGGGTGGTGTTCCAGACACTGATTGGATGGATGTTCCTGACTCTTGGAGTGCCTGGAGATTACTCAACTCAGCTAAAAAAAACCTCTCTGCTGGTGCAGAAAGAATAGAAGAGAAGTGGAATCCAGCGGCAGCGGCGGCCAGGTGCATCGTGGGAGACATATTTTTACGTTGGCATTTAAAGACTTAGCCCTACCCCCTTCCAAACCATTTCGGTGGGTGGGGTTTGAGTGGGAGTTACACCTGCAGAGGATTGAAAAAAAAAACAATTGGACTCACCTGTACCGTTTCCGACGGCCTGCAGGGCGGCGGCGTCGGGCCCCAGCGTGTCAAAGTCGTCCTTCATCTCGTCTGCACAGCAGAAACAGACAGAAGAAGAAGAAGAAGAAGAAGAAGAAAAAAGGAAAGAGAGGGCGTCAGTCAGGATGATTTGAAGGAAACAGGAGTCCTGTTTTCTAGCTGTGGTGCCCCCTGACTGCAGGCCACCGCAGGTGCTGCGGATGAATGCTATCGTGTGAGGCCAGACAGCGGCTTAAATACAAGGTGGGCCCAGCGCCCCCACCTGACCATTCAGAGCACCCCAACCTGAGCAATCAGACAGAGCTTAATGCTCCCCGGCTGTGACACCACTGTTGCCCCCTGCAGGCAGGAGGATCACGCCGCTTCCTTCTTCCCTCCCTTCCTTCTGTCACATTCTTTTTTTTTAAATATGGTGTCACTCTTCATCCTCTTTTTCCCCTTTTATTTTTTTCTCACTTCACTCCCCCCTCCCCTCCCCCTCACCTCCCTCTCGCCAGCTACGACTACAAAGTGCACAAAAACCCTCAGCCACAAATTAATGGTTTGACTTGCACAAACATTTCTCCGGAGGACGCCGCAGCCAGGCAGCCAGGCAGCCAGGCAGCCAGGCCGAAATAACCCCCCCGATTGGCCGAGGCCAGACCTCAGGTGGGCGGGGACTAAAAAGCCCCCCCGAGTTTGGATGGCTTGGAGTGAGCGACACACTGGTGTGAATGGTGGTTATTTATTTCCAGGCTCCGCCCACTTCTCTTCTTCCTCCACCTCCTCCACCTCTTCCTCATCTTTTTAATCAACGACTGAAGGATTTTGTTCCACGGCAGGAATGTGGGCGTGTCCCAGGTGAGGCTAGCTCATCATCAACCTTCAGAAGGACGGAAGCCCCGCCCCCTTCCTCAGCCTCACCCCCTGCGGCCCGGCACCTTAAATCAAGGTGCGTCGTTGCGGGAAAATGTGTCAGGAAAAGAACATAAAACAAACACGTGTGTTTTGGCTCCGGCGGCGCCGCTGCAAGGACGCCGCTGGACGGATTCCCACTTTTTCCTTGAAAACCAGAATGGCGGCGGCGGCGGGATGAAGCTAATGACAGGCTCCCAGTTTAACTGCCCGCCGCCTCCGTCACTCCTCCTCCTCTTCTTCTTCTTCTTCTTCTTCTTCCACCGCAGCCCCATCGCGACCGAGCAAGAGAGCGAGAGAGCGACCGCAGCAGCGGCGGAACGAAAAAAGAAAAAAAAAAAAAAAAAAAAAAAAAAAGCGCGCCTTGAGGGACGTAAATTAGGCTCCGACAAAACAAAAGATTAAAATACAGCCGCCAGCGTCGCTTGTCGGCCCCTCCTCCCTCCTCCTCCTCCCTCGCCACCTTGTTTGCTTTGGCTAATCAAATTTGGCTGCATACCTTTAGGTCTGACGCAAAGGGAGGGGTGGGGTGGCGGGGCGGAGGGGGGTAGGTTGGGTGACCGTGGTGGTAGGTGGGGGGGTGACCATGGGGGGATTTACGTTGGCAGTGTTTCCCTGGGACGGCTGATAGCAGCGACACCTCGCCGACCCACTTTATCGAGGAAGAAAAAAAACGAGAAAAAAACAAACAAAAAAACAACAACCAGTCAGCTGATTCCATCTTTTTTCCCTGACGCCACAAATATGCAGCGAGCGAGCGAGAGAGCGAGCGAGCGAGCGGCGGTCCGAGAGGTTTTTTTCTTTTTTTTTTCTTTTCCCCTTCCATCTCTTCTCTGTGTTGCTGCCTGGCTAAACGGCGTTTTGTGACTCACCGCCGCTGACCTGCAGTGGCCAGCCAGCTACACACACACACACACACACACACACACACACACACACACACACACACGCCTCCTCTAGGGCCTTTGAGGTTTCTCAACTCAGGAGGAGTCAGGAATATCTCGGCCCCGCCCTCCCCCTGCTCCTCTTCTCCTCCTCTGCTCCTCCTCCACCTCCTTCCTTCTTTCCTTCCTTCCTTCCATCCCTCCTCCTACTCCCCCTTGTCCTCCCCCACCCCTTCTCCTATTTTCATAGCAGCTCCCAACGTGTTTATTTTCAAAACATTCCGACTTTTTACGCGCGGCCGCCGCCGCCATCGCCGTCACCGCTGCCGCCGCCGCCACTTTAAAGTCCCTCCTTTGCGAGTTTCTCCTGGTTTATCCCGTCTGGTTCCCACTCAGGAGATTCCATTGAAGCAGATGCCGTCCTATGATATTCCTGGACGCAAATTGGTGATTGCAGGTTTTGTTTTGTTTTTTTGTTTTTTCTTCTCCGTGTTCCTGAGTTTCAAAACAGAGCCAAGCAATACAGTGTGTGTGTGTGTGTGTGTGTGTGTGTGTGTGCGTGCGTGCGTGTGTGTGCGTTTCTTTCCCTCTGAATCCTATTTTTGGCAGTGCGGAAAAAGGGAAACATGGGAAAACTCCTGGACGGATAGACATGTGAGACATGTGTGTGTGTGTGTGTGTGTGTGTAAGGGGGGCGATCGACAGGGAGAAGAAGGGGAGAGATAGCGACGGGAAGAAGGGCGAAGGGAGGCGGGGCCAGGTGATTTATTTGAAAAAAAATGTCTGTCGTCCTCGAGGCCGGTTTCACCGCGATGGTGATGAAGGTGATGATGAAGATGATGATGTCATGGCGTGTTCGGAATGTCAAGGACGGCGGCAGAACACCGATAAAAATAAAGTTCTGTCTGCGGAACCTTTCCACAGAACCGTTAGGTTGCACAAGAACGGAGCGGAGTTCCAAGTGGCAGGAGGAAGAGGAGGAGGAGGAGGAGTGAGGAAGGGATGAGGAGGAGGGGTGAGAACTTATCTCAGGCCTCAGTTATGTGCTGAGGTATCACTGCAGACACCGAGGCACCGGAGGAAGAGGAGGAGGGAAGGAAGGAAAGGAGGAGGAAGAAGAGGGGAAGGAGGAGGAGGGTTTAGGAGAAATAAGAGGTGGGGGAGGAGGTAGAGGACGAGGAAGGGTGGAAGGAAGGAGGAGGAGAAGGGATTAGGAGGAATTAGAGGGAAGGAAGGAAGGAAAGAAAGAGGAGCAGCAAGAGGAGGTGCAGGAGGTGAGGAGAAGAGCAGGGAGGAGGAGGAAAGAGGAGCAAGAAGGGAAGAGAGGAAGGAAGGAAGGAAAGAAGGAAGGGAGGGAGGAGGAGTAAATGAGGAGGAAGGAAAGAAGAAAGGAAGGAAGGAAGGAGGAGGAGTACATGATGATGATGAAGGAGGAGGAGCAAGAATGAAATGTAGGAAAAGCAGGAGAAGAGAAAAAAACAAGGGAAAGTGAGTGTGGGAACGTGGGGAAGGAACTCCTGCTTGTAATGAAGTGGAGGTGCTGGGTGGAATATGTGAGGCGCTCCATCACGGCGGCGGCGTGATGATTTCACCACGGCTGAATTACAGACATCACGGCTCCGCAGGTCTTTATCAAATAAACAATTACCAACAACGACGACGGCTGTTTATCCCTTATCTTGATTTATTTACTCCACCTCTGCTGCTGCTGCTGCTGCTGCTGCTGCTGCTGCTGCTGTTACTGCTGCTGCTGTTACTGCTGCTGTTACTGCTGTTGCTGCTGCTGATGTTACTGCTGTTGCTGCTGCTGATGTTACTGCTGCTGCTGTTACTGCTGTTACTGCTGTTGCTGTTGCTGCTGCTGCTGTTACTGCTCCTGCTGCTGCTGCTGCTGCTGTTGCTGCTGCTGATGTTACTGCTGTTGCTGCTGCTGCTGCTGCTGTTACTGCTGCTGTTACTGCTGTTGCTGCTGCTGATGTTACTGCTGTTGCTGCTGCTGATGTTACTGCTGCTGCTGTTACTGCTGTTACTGCTGTTGCTGTTGCTGCTGCTGCTGTTACTGCTGCTGCTGTTACTGCTGTTGCTGCTGCTGTTACTGCTGTTGCTGTTGCTGCTGCTGCTGTTACTGCTGCTGATGTTGCTGCTGCTGCTGTTACTGCTGTTGCTGCTGCTGTTACTGCTCCTGCTGTTGTTACTGCTGCTGCTGCTGCTGTTACTGCTGCTGCTGCTGCAACTGCTGCTGCTGCTCTCCTCGCTTCATGACGCAAACTGAGCATGTTGTTTATTTTTATTATTTATTTTAAATAAATAAATAAAACAACTTCTTCTCCTCCTCTTTCTTTCACCCCAAATAAATGTGCAATTTTTAACTCCCCCCTCCATCCTTCTCAGTCCTGCCCTCTTTACCATATTAAAAATTTTACCCCCTTCCAACCGCCCCACAACCACCCCCCTCCCCTCAGCCAGTTCATTAGCAGAAATGAATGGCGGACTCGCGGCTCATTTAAATTGGCTGTCTTACATGACTTCTCGCCACACTCTGTTCCCGTCACACGCTCCCCGGAATCATTGACTCTTATTATACATGTAAATGGCTATCATAAAAATAAAAATTTCATTTAAGATTGTTAATGACTTCTTCTCCTCCTGCTGCTGCTGCTCCTCCTCCTCCTCCTCCTTCTTGTCCTCCGCCGGCTTCCTTTAATGATCACGAGTCTGCCCCCTAATTAAAAGTATTTATCTTTCAAGCATCCGTGACCGGGCGGCTCACATGGAGGGAGGGATGGAGCGAAAAAATATAATCATTAATGATGATAAAATAAGAATAAATAAATAGATAAATAAATGAACGGTGGATTGGGAGCGTCACCTGGCCAGATTGGACCGGTTCAGGTGGGTTCGGAATGTGAACAGGAAGCTGCTTAAAACGTCACCGCTGAGTCGATCTCCATTCTCGCTGATGCACTTTTTTCAAATTTTCTTCTTTTTTTCATTTTAATACATCACTGCAAACATTCGACACCCGAGCGAGACTTTGCCGCCAAATGCTCGAAAAAGAAACTGTTTATGGCATCCGTCTGCTGCTGCTGCTGCTGCGGAGGAAGAGGAGTAAGAGGAGGAGGAGGAGGAGGTGGAAGTGTGTTTTTTTCATTTCTTCTTTTTTTGATCCGCCCGTCAGACCCGGCTCGAGCTCTGTTTGCCAGCCGCTCGACGCCGCCAGATGGGACGCCACGAGTGGCAGGATGTGCACACAGTGGGATCCCCGCTGGCCCCGCCCCCTTATGTTTCTTTTAACTTTGAGGGTTTTTTTTCTTTTCTTTTTTTTGATTGACGGCTCGCCTGGAAACCAAACTGTCTGATTTGATAAAGGAATCGGACAAGACAACACAACTGTTGGAATGAGCCGGGACTTGTTTTCAGGGACTCGCTCGGGACTCGTTCAGGGGACTCATTCCGAGATTTGTCCGGGTACTCGATCAGGGTTCATTTTGGGCCTAGTTCGAGGACTTGCTCTGGACTCGCTCCGGATTCATTTGGGATTCATTCAGGAGCCATTCAGGAGCCATTCGGGACACATCGTTCGTCGCTCATTTAGGGAACATTTTTAGGACTGGTTTGGGACCTGATCAGCACTGGTGAGAGAATCATTTGGGATTTGCACAGGACTCATTCGGGACTCGTTCAGGACGCATTTAGAGATTTGTTCGGTACTTGCTTGGGAATTATTTTGGGCCTAGTTCACTCGTTCAGCAGTCGTTAAGGAATTGTACAGGACTCGTTCGCGACTCGTCCAGGACTCATTCGGAGATTTGTTCGGGTACTCATTCAGGAATTTCTTTTTTAGGACTAGTTCGGGGACTCGTTCTGGATTAATTCAATACTCATCAAGGACTCATTCGGGGTCCGTTCAGGACTCATTCAGCAACTCATTAGGTCCAGACACTCACCCGTACCATCCACCGAGGCGCTCAGCATGTCGTTGTCGGGCCAGATGTGCTCGACGCCGCTGTCGCGCATCTCGTCGTCCTCCTCGTCCTTGGAGAGCAAGCCGTGGCTCTCGGCCCGCGGCGAGGCCTCGGGGTTGGTGAGGCTGGCCGGGCTGCTGCCGCCGCCGTTCATCAGCGGGTCGTCCTCCGACACGGGCAGCTTGTCCTCCTCTTCTGTCTCGGAGCCCGTCTCCACCACGTTCTCATAGTTCAGAGCTGCAGGAGAAGAAGAAGAAGAAGAAGAAGAGACGCCGGGTCACTGAGAGGTTGTCGTCAAACACAAAAACACACACACACATACACAAACACACATAAAAACAAGGTTTTGCCCTATATATGTGTGTTTTTTCTGGGTTTTTTTGCGGGTTCCACCCCAATTACAGCGTCCACGCCTGGAATTCTGCAGCCCGAGCAGCCGAGGCTGCAGCTGTCTGCCAGTGGGAGACGGCCAGCGAGCCGAAATAGCACCACCGCTAATTTTCGGCCATGCGCCGCATGCCGCGCATGCCGCTGGGCTGCACCTTTTGGGGGGTGGGGGGGGTACGCTGGGGGAGGCGGGCGGCAGGCGGCATTCCCCTCACGTCCTGCATGCCACCCGTGCATACAGAAGGGGGCTTAACCAATCGCGGCCGTTCAGATTATTCATCAGCATCGTTGCAACAGCAACGATGACCGAGAGCCCCTCCCCCCATCTCCCCCCCCCCCATCATCCCGCCCACCTTGTGCATTTGCATCAGCGCTCGAGCGTGAACATAAATAAATATAGATGTTTTCATAGGTAGGAGGGGGTGGGGTGTGTGTGTGTGTGTGTGTGTGTGTGGAGGTTGGGGGGGAGGAAACTGCCCAGACATGACATGAAGGCCTTCGGGCTGCGCACGCACACACACACACACACACACACACACACACACACACGGTCCCAGACATACACGTCTCCAAAAATAGCCGTCCTGTAAATAAGGGCTGTGAACTCAATCAAAGGTGGCTCATGTGCAAATGAGTCGCCGCCATCGGCAGGTTCTCGCTCGCTCGCACACGCACGCACGCACGCATTCGTCTTCCTCCGTCCTCCTCCTCCTCCTCCTCCTCCTCCTCCTGCTTTTCTTTCCTCCTCCTTTTTCTTTTTATAAACGAAGGCGAGCCAGAAGCGTGGCATCACTTCGGGTGTGTGTGTGTGTGTGTGTGTGGTGGGGGGGGGGCACACCTTATTGGCAGCTGGCACAGGAATGTTCTGCACTGAGAGCCAATCAGGGGAAGGGACAGGTGTTTTTTTTTTCGGGTGGGGGGAGTCCGACTGACTCGGAATCAATCACAAGAGGTTTTCCAGTTGTGTCATTTTTTTTTTTTTTGTTGAGTGTGGTGGGAGGAAAAGCTGGTGGTGGTGGTGGTGGGGGGTGGGTGGGTGGGGGGGGGGTCCCTGAGAACATTCCCACCGACCCGATGAAGTCACCCCCACCCCCGCCGCCACCAGCGCACGTTTCTCCATCTGAAAAGCCAGCGTGGCCGCGGCCCGTCTGCACTTGCCTGCAGCGAACAACTGCACAACAGGTGCAAATTAAAATGAAAACGGGAGGGGGGGCTTCTAAATGTGTGTGTGTGTGTGTGTGTGTGTGTGTGTGTGTGTGGGGGGAGGGTAGGGTGGGGGTCGTGGGAGGAGGGGGAGGGGAGGGGCGGGGAGCGAGGATCTGGGAGCCGAGCTGACCTGCCTCGAATACCAATCGGCGGAAGAAACAAAACCTTTTTTCACACAGGAGGTGCAGCGACCGGGGTGGTGGTGGTAGTGGGGGGGGGGTGAGGAGAGTGTGAGGGGACGAGGGAGAGGGGGCGGGGGGGTCCAGGCCGGTCCGGGCCGGTCCTGGGTGGTCCGCACACATTGATTTTAACCGAAAAGGGGAGCTGAGTAATCTGGATGATCGCTGGAAATCTGCTGGTCAAACGTTAAACCCCCCAACAACACACACACACACACACACACACACACACACACCACCATCCGACCCCCCCCCCGCACCAAAAAAACGACCCCCTCTACCCCCTCCCCACGCACACACACACACACACACAGACACACACCAGGCCTGAAAAGAACAAAACCATCCCGAGGGAATCCACCTCTCGCTGCCCCTTCACCCCCACGAGCTTCCCAACTTTCTTTCTTTCATTCTTTTTTTCTCCTTTCTCTCTCCCATCAGCTCCCAGTTTCCCCCAGTGCCCCCCCGCCCCCGCATCCCACCTCACCTCAAGCCTCCAACCCCCCTCTCCCCCCTCCCTCAGAACTGGTTGGAGGGGGTAGGAGCCAGAACAAAAGGCCGAGAGGCTTGGGAAGCGACCAACCCGTCGCTGTGAACCTGATCTCTGGATGCGAGCGAGCAGCGGGGTGGGGGGGGTGGGGGGGGGGGGACTGAATGACACCATCTCAGAACTGGACATGTTTTTTTAAATGACCCATTCTTTGCCGATAAAAGGAGCCGAGGAGCTTCTTCTATTTCTGATGTTGTTGTTGTTCTGTCCTTCGAGGCGGCGGTGGAGACGGCGAGCGGCGCCGCCACCGACACCCTGCCATCGCTGCTGCTGCCGCCACCGCCGCCGTTGCTGCAACTTCTAAACTTCCTCCTGAGTGACGCCGCAAAAGTGGCGACTTTATTTGAGGCCAATCTGAAGGCGAACACTCCATCACCGTCATCTCCACCATCATCTTCCCGCCCGTCAGCTGTCTTTCTCCCCCCTCCCGCCTCTTCCTCCTTTACCACCCCGCCCTCGCTGCCTCCCTGCCTCCCTCCCTGCCTCCCTCCCTCCTCCCGCCTTATTACAAAAAAAGAAAAAAAAAATGACAGCGATGGCGCCCGTCAAGTCAAAAACGTGTGGTGTTGGCACGGCGGCGGAGGAACGAGTCACCATTGTTTAGGTGCCACCGGCTGACAGGGAGCCCCCCCCCCAACCACCCCTCCCACCCCCCCCCCCCCCACCATCGCTGTCGCCACGCAGCCATCGGTATTGTGTCACGCTAGCAGCTAATTCCAACCTAGCGGTGTTTATCAGCCACTTATCGAGCTACACCCCCCCAACCTCCACCCACCCCTCCATCTCCTAATCAGCCTTTTGTGGCGGCGAGGAAAGAAAGACAAAGCCGAGATAATGTTCACCTCTCAAAGTCTCTCCTTGTCGTCCCACCTCAAACAGCAAAGAAACAAAAACGAAAAAAGAAAAACTCCCAACAAAGACGCGCTAACAAACGTCCCGCTACCTGTTAGCACCCCCCCCCCCTCTCTCCCTCCGTCGAGGTAAATCAAAGGAGACGCTTCAACTTTGATTTTTTTTTCTCCAAGACAAGAAAGAGAAAAGAAATTTATAAAAAAAAATGACACATGTAACAAGTGCAATTCTTGTTTAATACGGGGTTTTAAAAAATTACCCGACGTAACCCTTTCACAGGCCTCGCATTATTCTGTCACTCAGAAGAAGGGGCGAAAAGTAGCGAGCGGCGGCGTATTGATTAGCGTCAGCGGTGACAGGCGGCTGAGCGAGAGAGCGAGAGAGAAAAAGAGAGAGACGCAGGTCTTATTTAAGAAATCTCATCGTTCAATTTTGATGAAGATAAATAAAAAGTCCAGGGGGGTAAAAAAAAAAGAAAAAGGAAAAAGGCGGGAAACAAAAGGCGATACTTCAGCAGCGCTGTCAAGTTGCTTCGTATTGCGCCAAATTAATTCGACGCCACACACACACTAACACACACACAAAAAAAAAAAAAACGATTATATTTACAAAGGCGTCAAGTTTGACAGCAAACAAACGGCTCCGGCGATCAAACGGGACTTTAATGTCGGGAGTTTTAATCGAGTCGCTGCCGCCGCCGCCGCAAACAGTCAAAGTGGGCGAGCGAGCGGCGTCACTCGCTCGCCTTTGAAGCCGACCCCCGTGTGTTGTCAATAAAGCTCTGCCACCGTATGGACGCGGACACCGAGGGCGGAAGGGGGGGATGGAGGGAGCGAGGCAGCGAGACGCACTGGAGAGTTCTTCTTTTTCTTTTTGTTTGTTTTATTTTTTTGCATTTTTTTTCTCCTAAAGTTGCCAAAGTTAATCTGCCGCCGAGGAATTCTGCCAGGAACCAAAAAACAAAGAGTCCGAGCTGGCGGAGAAGGGAAGAAAAAAAAGAAAGAGAAAAAAAAACCCATGCGCTACTAAAAGCTACATGCCTAACGCTCTGGGGGGTCCCAACCTGCACCTTTCACCTCTTTAAGCTGATCGCCCCGTACGTGTTGGACGCCGTCCCATTTTTGAAAGCCCCTCCTCCCACCTCCTCCTACAGGAATTGAAGGCCCCGCCTCCTCGGGGCAGCGCTAGCGCTCATTTGCACACAAATCATCGATTCCCCCCCAAAAAAAAAAAAATCCTTCCAACCTCTCGGCACGTTTTCAGCAACACCTGCACTCTAACGAGAGCGTAATCACCATTTTATTTAACAATCCCAGAGTATCAGCCCAGAGGAGGAGGAGGAGGAGGAGGAGGAGGAGGAGGAGGAGAACGAGGAGGAGGAGGAAAGGTGGAAGAGGGGGAGCAGGAAACGAGGAAAAGGGGGAGGTGGTGAAGGAGGAGGAGGAGGAGGAGGAGATGGAGGAGGAGGAGGAGGGGAAGTAGGAGATGGAGGAGAAGGAGGAGGAGGAGGAGGAGGGGAAGTAGGAGATGGAGGAGAAGGAGGAGGAGGTGGAGGGGAAGTAGGAGATGGAGGAGCAGGCAGCGCTAAGAAGCCTCTTCCTGGCTGGAGTGTATGGAGGAGAGAAGGTGATGGCTGCAGGGCGGATGGAGGATGACTAACACCCACGCTCCCTCTCTCTCTCCCTCTCTCCCTCCCTCTCTCTCGCTCGCTAACCCCAGCTGACTCTCGGCCCCAGTCGAGTTGTCAGGGGCTTCGCTCCAGGTGACACGCTCGGCCCTCCTACGCCGATAATGAGCCGGGACAGCCTCCCTATTGGACGATAACTGCTCGCTGCTCGCTGCCTGTCTCATGAATGTGAGCCAAGCGGATCACCTGGATGGCTGCGAGCGCCACTCTGTGTGTGTGTGTGTGTGTGTGTGTGTGTGTGTGTGTGTGTGTGTGTGGGAGGGCATTAAAGGTGGAAGCGAGGTCGCTAGCTGCTAGCTACGGCCAGCGGTAGCAGATTTCTTGGCGCTGACCTTTTGTCTGCCCCTGTTCCTGTCTGCTCTTCCTCTGGGGTGAAAGTCTTCCTCGCTACGCCGACGACTCGCTGCTCTTAACTGGCTAACTCTCTCTCTCTCTATCTATTTTCTCTCCTCCACCGTCTTAGCCTAATCTATTTCTTTGTGACTTTGCTCCTAATTTCTGCACAAACACTGGCTCAAACTGAGAAAACATGGCCGGCGGTGGCGGGGGGCGGTGTAGGGGCAGGGTGGAGGAGGGGGGCATATGGGACGTAAAGCTCAAATGGTAAAACAGGAAAAAGGGAAAAAGGAAAACTTTAGAGTGTTGGATCCCCGGCTGGCTTCATCTCGCAGTCAGGTACGCTGATTCTCTCTCTCTCTCTCTCTCTCCCCAGCCCCTCCCCCATCCTCCGCCGCACTCAACCCCTCTCCCTCCACCCCCCTACCTCCACCACCACGCCGCTGCCGTGCAGCAGTGAATTGAGGCCAGACAAAAGAGGCGAGCAGACGTGTTTGGACATTCCGTGCTATCTTGTCTCGGTATAATGGTGCGATCGAGCACAAGGGGGCAAATCGGGGCCAAGTCGGTGAAAGGACGGTGGCAGAGGGCAAACAAAGGCTGTGAAAGGAGGAGCGGGGCGAACGGGGAGGGGTGAGGGAGGAGGGGTAAGCGGGGTGGGGGTGGGGGTGGGGGGGCGGGCGGAATGGTGGAAACTCACTGAAGTGTAAACTGCAACCTGGGAGTTGATGTGTGTGTCTGT
>CM020501.1:1278360-1318360 GCA_009823395.1 Thamnaconus septentrionalis | reverse complement strand
AGAGGGAGGGGGTGGGGGTGATGGCAGTGGGTAGGGGAGGGGTGGGTAGGTGTTGGGGGTCTCGAGGCGGGGGTCATGGCTTATCGTCACGGCGACGACCTGAGACTCCGCAACCATCTCCTGATCCCCCTCCCGACTTCCCTTTCTTCTTCTTCTTCTTCTTCTTCTTACTCCCAGTTGGCCGAGAGCCGTGCAAATATTCAACCGTCCAACTCGCCTTGAAAAAAAAAACAACTGTCCCGCAAAAAAACATCTATTTTTCAAGAAAGTCATCCAAAAACAAAAGAGGCGAATGATTTGGAGGACGAGGAGGCATTCAGTTCCTGCAACAGGCGGCAAGCGATTTCTGCTTCTTTCTCAAATCCTCTACCCCTGAGTGTGTGTGTGTGTGTGTGTGTGTGTGTTCTCCAGCGCTGGCGGCAGCCAACGCCAGGTGTAAAGATGGCAGCAGCGAAATGACACAACTTAACCTCCACCTCCGTCTCAGTAAACGGCACGAACAGGCAGTTGGTAAGGGGGGGGGTGCGGTGGGATGGGGTGGGGTGGCGGGAGGACCTTCCCCACACACACGCACACACACACACACACACACACACCTTCCTCCCACACACACAACACACACACAGCCCATGACTTATACATGATGTGGGCGGGAGTAAACAGGAGCAGACTGAGGCGCTTTTTCTTTCTTTTTCTTTTTTTTGTTTCTCCATTTCATCTCGTACCTGCGTCTCCCAGCGCCGAGCCGCGGGGGGTGCCGACGAGCTGCACCTTTAATTGCACGGTGGGGGGGCAGGGGGGAGAGGGAGGAGGCGGGGGAGGACAAGCGGACAGAGGGATGGATGGATGGGAGGATGGGAGGGGGAGGCGGCTACCTGCAGGCTGTTTCTCTCTCACACACACACACACTCACACACACACACACACACACACCTCAACAAGAGCGTCTCACAGTTCACAGCTAATGTGGCCGTTTAGCCTTGGCGGCTGCACAACGGCTACTTCCTGTGACGGCAACAGGAGTTGTGTGGCAGGTACACAACCTTGTTAGCTACACAACAGCTACTTCCTGTTTGTTAGCTACACAACAGCTACTTCCTGTGACCACAACAACAACAGGTGCTACACAACCTTCTCCTCCTCCTCAGCCTGGACACCTGCAGATCCAATCCGATTGGTCCGAATGGGACTTTGGGGGCAGAGCTAAAGGCACCAATAGGAAGCCAGCATCGGTTCCCAACTGTCTCCACCGTCCCGCAGTGCAGAATCTGATTGGTTCTGCTCAAAATGCAACAGAGGATCCGTCCAACCTGGTTTCTATCTCTGGAGGGAAAGTCTCTTCTAGCGCCACCTGTAGGCAACCACGCCGAGGACCACTGGATCCCTTAAGATTCAAGCAGCTTTTCTGTAAAAGTGCAACAGCGTTGCATCAAGAGCCATGACTGGAGCAACAGCAGCACAACAATACAACAACACAACCTGAGATAATTGGCTCAAACCCACAGAATGACCACACAGGAGGAGGAGGAGGAGGTGGTGAGGACAGCGAAGGTGTGAGATGTTGGTGGTGAACAACTCTCTAATGAGGGAAAAAACGTTTTGTTTTTTTCAAAACTAGCGCAGCTTTAATTAAACTTCCAAACTTTCCACAAACTTCTGAGGATCTGGATCAGCCGCTCGGAGGTGAAGGAAAAGGAAAGTAGTATTAAAAAAAGCAGTCGTCCTGATCGTATGCATGTGAAAAATACATGCATGCACGCATGTATGTATATATGCATGTTGTCTTGCATAATGGAGCCAGTCTGACGTGAGTGGCTGCAACTCACTACCCCAGCCCCCACCACCACCACCTCACCCCCCGACCTGGAAGTCAAAAGGAAATTTTTGATCTAAGGGCCTCCAACACACACACACACACACACACACACACCTCAACCCTTGGGTTCTGCCTCCCTGTGTTTCTGTCAATCCTCTCTTTCTCCCCCCTTCTTCTTCTTCTCTTTTTTCTTTTTTTTTTTGATCAGTGTCTTGAAAGAGCGGAGCATGTGCACCAGGAGCAGCAGCAGCAGCAGCAGCAGCTCCTCAGGTACCTGGGGTAGCAGCGGCGAGGTGCTAATTAGCTCGGTGGGATAATTGATGTGTAGATTTACACCGTTGAACAAATGCTCCCACTTGTTTGTTCTTTTCGCACTTCTGCTTCTCATGATGGAGGAAAGAAGAAGAAGGAGGAGGAGGAGGAGGAGGAGGAGCCCCCCACCCCCGACCCCCCTCACTCCCCTGCCACCACCCTCCTCCGCCTCCCCCCTGCACCTCCTACCTCAGCCCTAATGAACAATTTACCTGCCGTGTAAAGGGGGCGGGGCAGCCTGCCAAGGCAGCGGGGAAACAAAGAGCCGGGTTCATTTCCCACAGGTGGAGCTGGAGCAGCAGCAGCCGCGTTCCCAGAACCTGCCCGCTATTGCCTACGCGCACGTGTGTGTGTCTAAAAAGTGTGTGTGTGTACGAAAGTGTGTGAGTATGCCTGCCAAACCCTGCAGGAGGAAGGGGAGGGAGCGGGGGAGGGGGGGGTTGCAGCACACTACATAATTCCAAAAGGGAAACAATTTAAAAAATGAAAGAGGGAGACATTAGCGGAGCGCTGGTAGCGCCGCATTGTTTCGCCACCGCCGCCACTGTAACGCCGCCGCTTTCCTGCGTCTTTTGTCTTTGGGCCACTATTATTAGCATGGGCGAGCTCAATCCCCCTCTCCCCCCATCATCATCACCCCCCCCCACCCCCCACACCCCCGCGACTGCGTCCGTCCGTTCAATAGGGTTTGAATTTGCTCATTAACGGCTAAGAATCCGCAAACACATTCGGCACTGAGCCGCTCGCTCACTTTTCCTTTTTTTTTCCCCCTCTCTTGCTCTCTCACTCCCTCTCTCTCTCTCTCTCTCTCTCTCTCTCTCTCCTTGCTAGTGCTAATAAACTAATCACGGCCCCTCTCGGCTAATTGGGAAATAGAATGAGGAGAGGAATGAGAGCTTTTGCCTTGAGGATTTCTTCTTCTTCTGTTGCTGTTTTTTTTCCCCTTTCTTTCCAAGGGAGCCGCAACTAGCTTGGTGCTAGTAGCAGTGGAGCCCATTAGCGGGACAGAAAAAGGTGAGCGGGTCCTCGTGAACAACAACCCCCACCACCACCACCACCACCCCAATCTCATCCGTCACCACAACTAGTTTACAACTTAAACACATTACCACTGCCGCTTATCTGCTCTCATGGCTTTGGGGAGGGGTGGAGGTGCAGACCTGCCAGGGGACATTAGCATTTTACTCTTAGCGGCGGGCCAACTAGCCTCGCCGGCAGCAGCGAGGAAGGACAGACGGATGGACGGACAGAAGGGGGCGCCGAGCCAAGACGTAGAGTCTCGAGAGCTCATTGTTTCCCTCGCACTTCCTGTGAAATAGCAGCGGCAGGAAGCGTAGGAAGCTGCCGAGCGGCTCGGCGGGTCTCACAGGAAGTCATATTGACGCTCGTAAAAACAAAAAAGAAAGGAGAAAGAAAGGACGGTGGAGGAGGAGGAGGAGGAGAAGAAGGAGGAGAAGAGGAGGAGGAGTTGAGGTAGATCGCTGAGGACAGGAAGTGGATTGTGTGTGTGTAATACACACACACACACACCCTCAGCTTGATAACGTCGGGACGGAGGAACGATGATGTGGCGGCCGGCCGGCGACTGATTGGCGTGTCACCCCAAAACCCAGGGCGGCAGAGCCTGCCTTTGATTGGCTGTCGCCGCTGACCAGCGGGCCGATAACTCTGCCTGCGCCCCCCCCCCCCACCCCCCCACCCAACCTTCCTGTCGCCATCTCGCCACTTAATCTCACGGCGGCGAGGAGGGTTCGCCAGGAGGAGGGGGCGAGAGAGGGGCACTCGGGAACAGGAGAGCGAGCGAGCGAGCGAGGCCTCGGCGCCGCTGCCACCGCCTTTCATCTGGTCCACCCCCGGCCCCCCTCCCACCTCACCCCTACCCCAACCCCCCCCACCCCCCCGGAGACGGCGGCAGGATCCTTTTAAGTAGCACACCTGATAAGGAACTAACTTTTCCTGCCTCGCACAGGAAAGGAACACGCACACGCGCACGTACGTGCACACATCCGCGGTTAAAAACCCTCTCTCTCTCCCACGGCTTTGAACGCCCGATATCGTCCTTTTATCCTCGCCGAGCCGCTTTTCCTGTGGCTATTAACTCATTCAAAACAGGTAATTACGATGGGGCGAGCGGGGGGGGCGCCGACGATCGCAGCCGAGCCCACTCCACCTTCCTGCAATCAAGGAAGGGGTGGGGGGTGAGGGAGGGAAGGGGGAGGCTACCCCGGAATCCATTTGCGGATAACTGCGCCTAATCCATTTCAGTCAGTCAGTCAGGAGAGGCTGGCTGGCTGGCTGGCCCAACACCCCCTTCCCTTCCCCCCTCCCCCCTCCCCCCCTCCTTTCTCCTGTGGGACGGCCTGGACGGCGAGGTCATAAATCACGGGCGTTCGAGAGGCGGTGAGAAAGTCCCGGCGGCAGACAACGAGGACGACGACGAGGCTGGAACAAGCAGAGCTATCATCACCTTTTAGAGAGAGTGGGAGAAAAAATAAAAGCTGCTGGTCAGTCTGGGAGAGGGGGGTTGGCAGGGGGAGTGGGCGGGACAAACAATGGGCGCCAACTCCCCCCCTTCCCTCTGTGGCGAGGAGCCTCGGCCGCTGGTCCCAGAGGTGCAGTTAGCAGTCAGCCGCCACAGACTGTTTTAGTCTGGATGGACGGACAGATGGATGGATGGATGGATGGATGGACAGACAGGGCCCGCCAGGACCGGGGGAGGGGGGCGGTCACTGAGGGTGGGTGGGGGAGGGGGGAGACTGTGACGGCGTGAGAGAGGGAGCGAGAGAGGAGGAGAAGCAGGAGGTGCTCACCTATCGTCTCATCTGCACAGGAAGTGAAGGAGGGGGGAGAGAATGATGAAGGAGGGGAGGTAGAGGAGCGGTGGGAGAACACTTACTCACTCACTCCTTCCTTCCTCCCACACCCGCACCCCCCCCCTCCCCCTTCCCACTGTTTGTTGATCCAGGTAGTGAAAACACGGCTGCGGCTGACAGAGGCGTGTTGGTGACCCCGTCCTGCTCTCTTCCGCCCCCTCCTCTTCCCCCGTTTCCCCCCTGTCTCAGGTTTTTTTTTTTTTTTTTTTTTAGGGGGGGGGCTCGGCTGTTGAGTCAGGACGTAGCCTTCTGGGCTAACGGGCGGCTAATTGATCCCCTGGGCTTCGGCCAGTCGCTGCAGAACTTATTTACTCTTGCGACTCTTATCTGCACAGGCTGAAATGTGTGTGTGTAGAGTAAGTGTGTGTGTGTGTGTGTCAGAAGTGTGTGTGTCTGTGTGTTTGAGGAGGATGGGGTTCCCGACCGTCGGCCCGTGACACTGCACAGGGAGGAGCCAATCAGGCCCCAACACCTTCAGACCTCCTTCCTCTCCAAGTCTCCTGCAAATTGGCTTCCAGCAGGAGCAGCCGAGGTGCCAAAGAGCCTTGAGGAGACGGACAAAGACTCCCGAGTCCTCCCCACCCCCCCATCTCCCTCCTCCCTTGGGTGGCGGGGGGGGGTCATGTGTCAAAAGGTTCTCGCCATGAGGTGGCAGAATCCTCATTCATTAGAGGAGGAGGCGCACTGAGGCGTTTCAAACACCTGCAGACTCTCCTGCCACTGCTACCTGACTCAGCTGAGCTCAGGTCAGCTGACCAACACCCAGTCAACCAGCTCTCCACCAATCAGGAGGGAGGAAGAGGAGGAGGGGCTACACTTCCTCCAGAATATCTCTGGCTGAGCCGCATCGGACGACATGTTTCCCATGGCCACACCGCCCCTGGGATGGAGGCAGGTCCTTTCAAAAAAAAAGTTGGGATGGAGGGAGGGGGATGTGGGTGGGGGTGGAGGGGTGGGGGGTTGGCTGTGGATCAGCGCTACACAATCAGCCAGAACATGTGGAACAACCTGTGGGCTTCCAAACACAACACATCATCGCACAGGAGCTCTGGGAATGTGTGGGAAAACACATGCTGGCTGGCAGCTAGCGAGCTAGCACACTAGCAAGGGAGCGAGCAAGCACACACACGCATACGCTAACACACTAACAGACACACACACACACACACACACACACACACACACACACACACACTAAAGGTTGTTCGGTGCAGCTGTTTTCTTGGGGGAATTCCTCCACTCGCTACACAATGACACTCTCTGCTTCCTCCGGAATCATCCGGATGGAGCGGCGGCCAACAGCTGGACAGCGAAGCCCCGCTGATGACCACCATGACCATCACCATGATGATGATGATGATGATGATGATGATGATGATGATGATGATGGGGAATCGTTTAAAACTCGACCTGAAACGAGGTACAAAAATGTGCAATTTTGCACAAAAATATTCCGGCTGCTATCCCGCAGCTAATCAACTGCTAATCAACCCTCACTTCCTGCAGCTATCGGTCCCCTTCTGGAAGGAAGGGGTGGAGGTGTGGGGGGCTCGGCAGTTCGCCAGGTAACGACAACAACAACAACAACACCTGACCTGAGACGGAGGCAGATTAAAGGCCGAGTGCAATCAGAGGGTTTCAGAAGGTCCGCAGAGGAGGGGAAAAAAAACAGCTGGCCGCTCTGCATTAGCCATACTTAACCGCATTATACACGGCGCTCCCTCCCTCGCTCCCTCGCTGCTGCTGCGGCGGCGGCGTTCATCACTGTGCACGGAGGGGAGGGGCGTGGCTAAAAGGCAGAGGACGGGGACGAGGCGTTTGGCGAGCTCGTGAAAAAGGGACGACAACATGGCGAGGGGTCAAACACACAACAAGCAGGAAACACATCGGCGTCACATTAGCAACGCTAAATTAGCGGCTAACCTGAGGAGGGAGGGGCGGGGGGGTGTGGGAGGATCAGTGACGTGTGTGTGTATGTGTGTGTGTGTGAGTGTGTTGCCGGTTGATGCTACAGCTCAGAGTCTGGGTGTTAAAGATAAGAATGCCTGAGGCCCCGACGCTGTGTGTGTGTTTGTGTTAGTGTGTAAGTGTGTTTGTATTAGTCTGTGAGTGTGTTTGTGTTTGTGTGTGTGTGCCTGCAAGACAAATGAGTAAAAAGGTAGCGGAGCTCCACTTATCTGCACTCGCTGGGCGGCGGCCGAGCCAAAGGTAGAAAACAATTAGAGAGGGGAGCTCGCTGATAGAGGTGGGAATTAAAAAGAAATAAAGAAGAAGAAGAAGAAGGAGAATAAGAAGAGTAGCATTGATCCCGCCCCCAAAACTCTTTTCTCCCACTCTCCGTCCCTCCCTCCCTAACCAATCCAAGAGAAGGCGCCTCATTGGACGAGAACACCTGAAAACTCGAGGGCGTTAAATATTAACAGAAGAAGAATATATGGCACTTCCAGGACCTTCATGGTACCCCAAAGCGCTTTGCAATGGCCTCTCATTCACACACACACACTCACACCAATGGGTGGCTGCTGCCATGCAAGGCGCTGCCAGCCCCATTGGGAGCAACTTAGGCTTCAGTGTCTTGCCCAAGGATACAATGACAGACTGGGATGTAGGAGGAACCGCCAACCTTTCGGCCATTGGACAACCTGCTCTACCTCCTGAGCCACAGTCGCCCAGAAGAAGAAGAAGAAGAAGAAGAAGAAGAAGAAGAAGAAGAAGAAGAAGAAGAAGAAGAAGAAGAAGAAGAAAAGTAGCATTGATCCCACCTCTATATCTCTCTCCCGCTTACCCTCCCGATCCAATTGAAGAGGAGACGCGTTATTGGATGATGACACCTGAATACCAGAGGGCGCCAAGTGTGTCAGGAACCCTTGTTAAACATTAATAGAGGCAGAAGAAGAAGTAGTAGAAGAAGAAGAAGAATCAGGATGCTGCTGCTGTGTAAAAACGGATGGCCAAGTCACACGGAAAAGGGATCCCAATGAGCGAGCGAGCGAGAGAACTAGCGAGCGGGAGGGGGGAGGAGGGAGGGATGTGGGGAGGGAGTAGCGGAAGAAAAGAAAAAAAATAGAAAAGCGAGGAGGCGTGACCTTTTCCGCACGTCGCTGCTCTTCACCTACATGTGAGCATCATCCAGGTCGAGGCGGCACTCTCAGGCGAGTCACTCCGGATGAGAGCGCTCGGCTAAACGGCTCCAATGTAAATGTAATATGACAGGCCCTGGAGAGGTGTGTGTGCGTGTGTGTCAGTGTGTATGTCAGTGTGTGAGTCGGTGTGTGCGTGTTGCTCAGGTTCGCCCTTGACAAAATAGAGTGGTGGTGAGAAAAAAATGTATTTTGCGCAAAAAGGGGGAGGAAAGAAAGTGTGTGGAGGAATGAAAAGAGGGATTTGCCGTCACTAAAGTGTGTCTGACAGGTTGAAGGGCCGGAACCGGCCGCGAGCGGACACCTTGGTGGTGGGGGGGAGGAAAGGGGTGAGGGAGGAAGGTGGGGATGTGGGCGGGGTTAGCAGGAGGGCGGGAGAAGCGCACAGGAAGCAAGCGACGAGCGGGAAAAAAATGTGAAAGTAACAAATAATATTAATGATAAATCAATAAAAATATGGTGCCAGTTTAACCTGGATTTCCCTGCAGTGGGCATCAAAGCTAACCAGAGGTGGCGCCCCCTGCAGGTCGGGAGGAGGAGAAAAAAACAGACTTTTCAAATCCCCCCTGGGGGGGAGGAAAAACAGCAACACGTTCATGGAAAACGTTTCTCTCTCTCGCTCTTGGCTTTTTTTTCCGACTGACTGTTTCTCGTCTGAGTGCGCTGCCCCCGGTGGCCAAGCAGCAGAGGAGGAGGAGGAAAAATCAATAAACTGGAGAGCACCTGGCCAAAGGCTGGAGGTTCTTGCCACTCCTTCCTTCCGCCGCCCGCCTTCCTACGCCGCTGCCACCGGGGGGCCAGAGGCCCCTCCCACTGCGGCTCAGGTGCTGCTTAGGGTCGTCGTGCAGTGGTTGGCCGCTATTATACATATATATGGATATATATATATATGTATATATATATATATGTATATATATATTTTTTTTTATAACAAAACAACAACAGAAAAAATGAAGGCGTGCGCTCACACAATCCCCACGAGTTCACTTGGCAACCTGAAGGAGTGGGCGGCGGCGTTAGCATCATCAGCAGCAGCGGCGGCGGCGGCTGCGTGAACTCCGAGCCGCCCAATGAAAGGATGAAGGGTGAACGGAATGAAAAAAAAAAAGTTTCGGAGGTTTGCTGGAGAAGAAAAAAATCAAAACAAACAAACATCCACTTGCTTTCTTTTTTTCTTCATTTTAACGCAAAACTTTTTGCTTTTGCGACCTCACGCAAAACTTTTTAATCCGCCGGTTGGCGTTGCTGCTACTGCTGTTGTTTTTTTTTCATTGTTTTTTTTCCTAATTCATGTCGCTCTCTAACTTGCGCAGCATAAATTTGCAATTATTTTTTTTGCAGATTTCATCGAAACATTTTTCGAGGTATTTTAAACATTTTCATTTTTTGTTTTGTTCACCGTCGCTCTGACCAGAAACTCTGTCACCATGCACTCTGGTTGGAGGACGGGCGACCTCAGCAGAAAAACACAACCCCAGCCCCCTCCTCGCCCTCCTTACCCATCCCACTCCCCCCTCAATCTGTATTAGAGCGTCTTAGAGGAAACGGCTTTAGTTTATTTCCTCGCCACTGCTGGTGAAGAATCAGCCTCGCCAGCAAACTACGGGATCGGCGGCGGCGGCGGCAGCGGTGACGGCCAGGACGCACTGCAGCACGAATCGCCGCCGCCCCGTGGTGAGGAACTCATCAGGGCCAGGGGGTCACGGATAAGCGGAAAAATGTGGGAGGGGTCAGCGAAGGACGCAGGGGGTCCATCCAGTTGTAGATAGTTCAGGAATGGTGTTTAACGCAGAAACACAATCAGTTGCATCGAGACGACGACATCTGCGACGACAAATGTGGATCTTTTCAACTTTTAAAGCGAAAAACAAAAAAAACCCAAAACATTTTCCTGCTTTCACGTCAGAAGAAGAAGCAGCAGCAGCAGCAGCAGCAGCAGCAGAACCTCTGGGTGAAGGATGCAGCACAAGGACACACACACACACACTGATTGTGTGTTATTTTTGTGTATTACACAAACACAACCCCAGCGGTTCCTCCCAAGGCGAGACTACTTTTTTTTTTTTTTTCTTTTTAAATCCCAAAAAAAGAAGGGGGAAAAGGGAGGTGAGGGCCCTCCACCGGCCCCACACAAAGGGAGTCATGGCGGAGGAGGAGGAGGAGGGGGAGGGGGAGAGGGAGAGGGTGTGAGTGGGGGGGGGACCCAAGTGCCATTCACTTCACTTCATCTCTCAGCCTAAAATAGCAGGATGACGAATCGAGTCAATGGCGGCGGCACTCGACGGCATCTGTGGCCTCGCAACGAGCTAAACGGCTGCAGGGGAAGACCTGCAGGGGGCGCTGTGGGCCCCGGAACGAGGGGGGGAGGGGCTTATTTAGGGAGGAATGAAAGTCTAAAAAAATGAGTTAAAAGTCAATTTGAGAGTTAACATGAGGGGAGAAAACAAACGTTCTGCTGCTTTTCTACGATGTATGTAGCCGAGCTAGCCGCTATGCCTAGCATGGAAACTCCTCACCCTTCCCAGACATTTCCGCCCCAAGCAAAATTCCGCAAACGCCGCAAAAATAAATAAATAAAAAAAACCCGCTGCTTTTCTCTCTCTCTCTCCCTCTCTCTCTCTCTCTCTCTCTCTCTCTCTCTCGCTCTGTCTCTCTCTCGCTCTGTCTCTCGGGTCGTTGGGCCAGCCGACGTTGACATTTGGAGGTTTTAAAGGCGGCGAGCGCTATCAGGTCCTGGGTCACGCAGGGCCTGAGAAGAATCCCAGCAGCAGCAGCAGCAGATAGTCGGACTCCCCAGCGCCGCAGATAAAGAAAAAAACAGAAAAAAAACTTCTCTTTATTTTGTCTGCCGGCCCAAAAAAAAAGGAGGAGCCGAAATAACAGCAATAAAGGTTGTCAAGCAGAGAGAGAGAGAGAGAGAGAGAGAGAACTCAACACACACACACACACACACACACACACACACACACACACAGACAGGCGCTATCAGGCTGAGATAGAGCAGGCATTGATTTACACGTCTCACTTTCCTCCCCCTCCACCCACCTACTCCCCCTCCCTCCCCCTCCCGCTGCCGCCGTTTGCTTCACCGCCGCTAACCTGCTGAATTTCCTGCTCAACTTTTCCCTCCTTCCTCCTCTCCTCCTTCTCCCTCTCATTCTTTCTCTCTCTCCGATCCAAACGGAGGAGGAAACTCTCTCTCTGACCTGCTGCTTTCAAAAAAAATAAAACAAAAAAAAAATCTTGTCCAATTGAAACAATGTCGCCGCCGTTTTTTGACGTGCTGAAAGCTGCTCACAAATCCATTGAAAGAGAGGAAGCTCGGCCCCGCCCTCTTTTTTTCCTCACACCCCCCCTCTTTTCTCGCGGTCCTCCTCGGCCCCGGGATCTTTACGACGCCGCGGGGAGCCGTCTAATTCTGGGACCCGGGTCCGATTCTTCTGCCGCTTCCTCCCATTTTCTCTCCCGTCCCACAGAGACGCTCCGCCGACCCGCTGACCTCCAGGGGTCACCGGGGCGGCCACATTGTTGTCCACTCAACCCCCTGCTGCCGCTGTAGCTCCCCGCCCCCTCGCACCGCTCCATCCCCTCTTGATTCCCATCATTCTGCCGTTTGATTCATGCGCTAACCTGATGATCGATGCAGATTAATTATGTAATAGCGGCACTGGCCGGGCGCCATCGAGGAGGGGTGGGGGTGGGGGGGGCCTGCTCAGGTAGTGGGACGGGTTTCAATTAGCGTAACGAGACACACACACACACACACACACACACACACACATTGGCCCCCGACGGCCTCTCATGTCATTATCGCTGGGCAAACACGAAGCTCCGCCCCCCTAATGATCATGTGATGGTGTTTACCTTGAGATAAGGTGAGCGAGGGCGGCGTGGGCGAGAGACGAGGGAGGGTCGGCTGGCTCTCTCACCACCCACCGGGGGAGGGGGGGGCAGCAGATTGCCAGGAAGTGACCTGATGAGTCACGTTTGTAAAAGGGAGGAGAGGAGGGAAGGCCGAGGGGGGAGCTAAAAGGTCATCAATGAGTGCTCCCACTGCAGCAGCGGTGGCAGCGTCCTTCCCCGGAGACGAGGCGCTTTTATCGCCTATTGACTCGGCCGACTCGTAAATCCTGGCCGCCGCCGTCGCCGCCGCTACCTCGATGGCGGCGAGCTCGTCGAGAAAACTGCGAGACAAAGACGGGGGAAAAAAAATCCTGATTCCTCCCCTCCTCCTCACCCCCCGGTGGCACCTACCCAGTGCCAGATGTGTGCCCCTCCCCCCTCCCTGACCTGAGACAGCTCCCCCCACCCCTCCCCACACACCCCACCTCTCCCAACCGTCCCCCTAGGGGTGAATTGTGGGTAATTTCTCGCTCACGTCCTCGGCCGTCGATCGCGGCGCCTTTTTGAGGTGAAGCAAAGTGACAGCGCCGCCTCTCCGGGGCAGAGCGAGCCACTCCAGTGGAGAGAGAGAGAGAGAGAGAGAGAGAGAGAGCCACTTATGAATAGTCATTAAAGATGGTGTGTGTGTGTGTGTGTGTGTCATCATTACACACACACACACACACACTCCAAACCACCAATGCCTCTTGTCATCCTCGCAAGGTGTAACATTTAATTGCCAATTGATTTTTTTTCTCTTTTTTATCATCCATCCATCCATCCATCCATCCATCCATCCATACTTCCTTCCATTCCTCCCTCCATCCGTCCTTTCTTCCCTAAAAGCTAGCGGCCCCAGGCGGCTAAACGCTAACGCTTCCTTTGCAAAACAAAAACGACGGAGACGATGACGACGACGACAGGGGAAAAAATAGCAGGAGGAGAAGAAGGAGAAGAGGAGGAGGAGGAGGAGATGAAGAGGAGTGGGAGGAGGACGGGATGATTTAACCTGGAAACAGAAGCGTCTTAAGCCGCCCGCACGATAATTAAAGGCAACGTGTGAAGAGAGAAAACAGAAGAGGAAACGCTCTTTTGTCCGATTGTTGCTTTGTGACCCATTTTTCCTGCTGCTGCTGCTGCTGCAGTGTGTGTGTGTGTGTCTGTATGTGTGTATGTGTGTGTGTGTGTGTGTATGTGTGTGTGTCTTCACATCTTTATGCATTTCTTATTTTCAATTACAGAATGAAAAAAAACCAAAAACAGCAAGAGAAGCAGGAATGGGCAACTCCTGCAGGAGGCGCTGTGAGATGCCGGGATTGGTGAATAAAGGACACACCCACTAAAACAGGACACAGGAAGTGAAATTGGGCGGGACTTTGTACCAAAATGATCAGCTGATCTGCTGAGCAACAAGACGTTAAAAGTGGATGCTACAATGTACCGTAAACAACTGGTACATTGTTACAATACAGCGTCTGGTGGCTCCGCCGTCCCTCTACCCAACAGCCAATCAGGTGAGAGCTCTCGCTCCTATTGTAGCTCACCTGGACGAAAGCCGCATCGATACAACGAGCTCTAATGAGAGTTTAGTCAATAAATTGGGGGCTAAAAAAGGGGGCGGGATTTAAAAACAGCTAGGCCATGCCTCCTCACCCTCCTCTTCCCGCCCTCCACCTCTTCCTCCCTTGCCCCCTCCACTATGTCTTAGGAGTTATTTCTACTTTTTTTCCCCTCCAACCCCCCCCCCCTCCTCCTCTTTCTCCCGGCATGCATTGTGTAAAGAGACACAAAAATAAAAAGCTTTACACCGCTCTGTGTCGTCGGCGGAGCAATTTTTCCCGTTGTCGCCTTCAAATGTGGCGAATCAGCAGAGTTCGCCGCCTTTTGACACGGCGGTGATGGAGCCGCCGCCCGCCACAGCCGCCCGCCTCCCGCCACAGCCGCCGCCGCCGCCTTAATAAGCAGAATAATGAGGGAATTTCAGCGATGCACCCGGCCGCCATTATTATTATCATTATTATTATTGTAGCGCCACAATGAGCTGCGAGTAGAGTCGCGGGCGGAGGGGGGTGGTGGTGGCGGTGGGGTGTGGGGGTAAGGGGGTGGGCGGCGCCGCAATAATGAGGCCACTGTGGCAGTAATGCAGCCGCCATTGTATCGCTCGCTGCCGCCGCCGCGCATGTGAAGAAATGGCCACTGTGGCGGCGGCGTTCAGCCAGCCGCAGGATTTTCAGGAAGAATGGCGTTCTCTCTTGCTCACCCTGCTCTCTCTCTCTCTCTCTCTCTCTCTCTATTTTCTTCTTCTACACCCCCCTCCCCCTTTCTCCTCCCTCCTCGGTGACAGCCGGCGACTGGCAGCTGCCGCCGCTGTAGCTGCCGCTCGCCGTCTTCAAGGCGAGACATTACGGCGAGCGGAGATGAGCTGCAGGTGTGCCAGCCGTGGAGACACACGATAATTACTGCTGCTTTTGTGTTGTTGTTGTTGTTATCGTCGTTGTTTGTTGGGGGTTGACAATGAGGTCACATTATCACCGCCGCCGCTCGCTGCTCGCTAACGCTATCGCTCCGAATGAATGGCTTCTGTCGCAGAAAAACTACAGAAATAAACATCGGATTCCAACTTTTCAGTGTTTAACAGTTTGCAACTGACGAGCTCGTCGAGACTTGATCCTGGGGTCAAAGGTCACAAAATTAGCAACCTTTTAAAGGCCAGACCTCCACCCCAGAGGCCTCAGAAACCTCACAACCGACTGACTGCTGCTGCACTCACACTTTACATCTGGTTAATAGGGGGAGGGAGGCGCTGGAGGGGGGAGGGAGCAAAGAGAGGGGTGGGGAGTGGTGGGGGGGGGGTGCTGCAAACTATTTCCGTGTGATCCCTGATTGTCATTAATTACGTTTGGCGGCTTATTCAATAGTGTTTGTCCTGCTTTTTTGAAATATGATCCGGCCGGACGCTAAATTATGTCAGGTAGCTCGCAAATCACAGCGGCCTGCAGGGGCCGTGGGTGTGTGTGTGTGTGTGTGTGTGTGTGTGTGTGTGTGTGTGTGTGTGTGTGTGTGAGAGTGAGAGAGAGAGAGAGAGAGAGAGAGAGACGGGCCAATGGGCACATAGATCAAGCAAAGTGCCAAACAATTGTCTGTTTTTTCTTCCCTCCCCAACTCACCCCCCCCTACTTTTTATTTTTTTTTTTTTCCAATAAGCGGTGAGCGCGGCTGCTGGACAAGACAAGGCCGCCGCAGGAAGTGCTTCACTTGCACTTTGTGTTGATCCCCGTGGGACGCAGCACAGGTGTGTGTATGTGTGTGCGCGCTTGTGTGCTTGTCAGCTCGCTTCCCCCCCGCAGCATTAACAGCCTTTAAAAACATCCTCATCCTTCAAAAACACAGGAGGAGGAAGGACGGAGGAGGAAGAGTGAGAGGAAGAGGAGGAGGAGGAGGTGGAGGAAGAGAAGGAGGCAAAATGGCGGCAGCAGCAGCACTTTGTTTAAGTATCTCTTTCCATTTGTCCAGGAGGCTAATTCACCCCCCCGCCCCACCCCGCCCACCCCGCCCCCCTTCATCTTTTTTTTATAAGCTGTTAATATTGATTGCCGCTGCGGCTCAATCTCAATAACAGCGTTTCCATTATACGGCCAGACGACAAGCCAACCGGTGGCCAGCGAGCATCTTCCAGGCCGACGCCCCCCTCGCCCCCCTCACCCCACTCCCGCTAGCTCGCTCACTCGCCCGCCGCATTATCAAATTGATAGTGACTCAAATTGATTTGGGTAATGAAGGTCGCCGCACCTTGAAATATAATGGCCACTTATTGTAATTACCGTCACAATTATCAAGGTCACCGCATCAGAAAACAAAGAGACGAGGGGGCGTGGCCTCCCGCTGCCCCGGGGGGGGCGTGGTCTCCAAGATTAAATATTGGAGGGCCGGAGGGCCGGAGGGCTTGGGGGTGGGGGGGCATTCTGCCTCTCTATCTAATCAAAAGTCCTTAGCGGGCACTTAACCCCGTGTTTACAGCCGTCCGCTCCAACCGGGAGGAAAGGAGCATGGTTTTAAATCATGTGACTTGTTGTGTTGCTCACTTTGCTGCAGGAACACTGACTAAAGTTGTGACTCCTCCCCCCTGGACTGTTTAGACTCCTCCCCCCCTCCCTCCCACTGGTCCTTTAAATTCTCTGGATTTTTTGAAGTTTTCCACTTGTGAACGATGTGATATAGGTCACTTTCTTCCCGTTCTACACGACGCACACACACACACAGACACACACACACACACACACACACACACACACACACACACCCTGTCCTCTCCCTCCTCCCCCTCCCTCCTCCTCCTGCCCTTCACGCACTTTTTCACCTCCCCAGCGTGCCGTCAAGGCGTCGGAGGAAAACGCAGACTGACATCCCGGCGCTGGCAAACTGTCACCTCGCAGCTAACACACACACGCACACACACACACACACACACACACTGGTCTCGCACTCACACCCACTCTTCTCACACACACCTCTCCTCCCAAGTTTAACCTGCCCTGATCATCATCACCACTGCAGTCTTCCAGCCCCCCCCCCCCCAAACCCTCCCACAATGCCGAGCGGCGCTGGCCTTTGTCCGGCCGTCCCAA
The DNA here is from genome assembly GCA_009823395.1 of Thamnaconus septentrionalis. Classification (NCBI taxonomy): domain Eukaryota; kingdom Metazoa; phylum Chordata; class Actinopteri; order Tetraodontiformes; family Monacanthidae; genus Thamnaconus; species Thamnaconus septentrionalis. The sequence goes on along the minus strand of CM020501.1, from coordinate 1,301,712 downwards.
AGGGGGCGGAGCGAGGACGATGACCTCAGCGTGGAAACAATAAAGCGCCTGTTACGGGCTCCCCGGGGGCCCCTCCCCCTCCCCCCTCGGCTACGGCTCACACTTTGTTTCTCCTCAGCGTGTGAGGCAAGGAGTGGGGGTGGGGGGGGGGGGGGAGGAATGCTGGGTAATAAAAGGCAGCGAAAAAAACTTTCTGCAACAGGTGACACGACGGCGAAAGGCGAGAGAGAGAAAGCGAGCGAGGGGGAGCGGGGGGAGGAAGAAAAGAGATTACGGCCGCTCAGAGTGTGTGTGTGTGTGTGTGTGTGTGTGGCTAGTAAGTGGGCGGGGCCATGGCAAACTGCTAAGAGGATCAAATATCGGCGCAGCAACAAAAGCCGTGTCACAGGAGCGTCTGAGTCACAAGTCCTGCCCGCCGCTGCCGCCGTCGTACCTCCGGCCTCCTGTTACCACGACAGCACCCCCCCCCCCATCCCTCCCTCCCTCCCTCACCCCCTGACACCACAAAGAACAAAACGGTCGGACAGATGTAGGTATTGTCATGCAGAACACCTCCCTCATTCCCCCTTCCCTCCCCCCTCCTCCCCCGACCTGCACCGCCGCCGCCGCCGCCATCACCTCCAAGACAGAAACTCAACCCAGCTGCCCCCCCAGTCATCCCCAGGAGGAGTCTGTCGGCCAGCTGATCCACTTTCACACATCAAACTCTTTATTTTTAGCTTGTTGGTAAACTGGGTGAGACGGCGGCGGCAGCGTTCGCATCGGCGGCGGCGTCCCCCCCCCCCCCCGGCACACCATCCCTCTCACTTTACCACCGCCTGCCAAGTCACGAGTCCAACTTTTAGACCCCCCCCACCAACTCCCGCCCCCCCGCCGTCTTCAGGTGTGTTGTTACAGCTGAGGATGACTGGGAATGGACGGCATCCAAAATAGCCCCACGCCGTCTGGACATGGAGGTGGGGGGGGGGGGGGAGCCGGCGTTCCAGCTCGGATCAGCCGCTCCGGTTCTGCAACCTCGCTGCAACCCTGCCCCATCCCCATTTGAAGACATTTTTTTTCTCCCTCTAATTTGCGACGAAATTGCCAAAAGAAAGAAAAGAAAAAGGAACTAAAAGTCAGCTAAAAGTTGGAGAAGCTAATGCTAATGTCAACGTTATCTGCATCTCTACCAGGATCCCTGGTAGCAGCTTCAGCGCTAGCAGCTTTAGCAGTAGCAGCTTTAACGGTAGCGGTGTTGCAAATGCGGTAGATGCTGGCAGATCAGGGCCTCTTTATTTTTGATTTCTTTAAGGAATCAATTAATGATTGGAGGAGGAGAAGAAGAAGAAGAAGAAGAAGACGGTGATTCCTGGACGCCGTGTCTGGATTTATTCCTGGGAGGCTGAGGGGAGAGGTGGGGGGACGAGGCGGAGGTCCTGTGGGGGGGGTTTAAATAGGAATCACACACACACACACACACACACACACACACACACCCACACACCCACACACAATCACACACCTCAATGGCACCATTGTTGCACGGCGGAGCAGAGCAGCTGATCTGGGAGTTTACACGCCTGTTTGGGTGTCGGCTGACTCCTGAACCCCTCACAAACCTGTCGTCACCGCTGCCATGGCTCCGCCCACTTCTCCTCCCCCTCTTCACCCTCACCCCCCTACTTCCCTCCTCCTTTATTCTCACTTTCACTCTGTTGCTCTCTGGCTAAATGATCCCAAACACCATCAAACTGGTCCCAGCTCCAGTGTTTTGTCCCTGGAGCTGGGACAACACACTGGAATGTTCCTTTACCTGCATCCATCCATCCATCCATCCATCCATCCATCCAACCGTCCATCCAACCGTCCATCCATCCATCCGTCCATCCATCCATCGGAATCCCAGAAAAAAACACATCTACCAAACCGACTCAGGATGTTGATCTTTGAAGCCGCACAGCCACATAAAAACAAACAACAGCTCTTATTTACATCGTTCACCTCAGCCGCCGCCGCCACCGCCACCATCGGCGCTCGGCAATTCATTCTCATGATCAATTACAAAACTCGGCGCATGCCGCCGCCGCCAGCCAACCCCAGGAGGACGCCGTCAACGAGCTAATTTTCTCCGTTTCAGCGAGAGTTTGTTATTATTTATCCCTTGGGGGCGAAGGAAAAGGGGGGTGGGGGGGTTCAGCGTTTACCTACACCTTTGATGCTAATAGCAGCAGCGGCGCGGCGTGTTAGTGTGTGTTAGTGAGCGTTAGCTTGTGTTAGCGCGTCTTAACTTGTGTTAGTGTCTGACAGAAGAGAGAGACGGCGTCTGGATTAAAGGCGACAACGATGTTGGAATTTAAAGGCCCACGCGGTGACCTTTGACCCTCCCCCCCTCCCAGGAGACCTCGACCTAGCAACACCCCCTCTTTTTTTTGTTTAATGATGTTTGATTGGGGGGGACTCAGGTGCTCCAGTTACGCCATAGTTTTTTATTCTCCCAGAAAGAGGAGGAAAAAAAACAATAAAACAACAGTGCGAAGCCTCCACAAGTGAGGCAGCGCTTTTATGAATCACCGCCGCCGCCGCCGCTCCTCCTCCTCCAGGGAAACGCCACCGCCGCCGCCGCCGCCGCCGTCTTCGCTCATATACACAAAATTCATTTCAATATTTATCTCCATGAATATTTCTCTGCTCCTCTTCCTCCTCTGTCTTTAAGATCACAAAGCGGCGTTTTTTTACTGAGGGGTGGAGGTGGAGGGAGGTGGGGGAGGCGGCGCTCGGCGGCGGCGCGCCTGGATCACGGGGAAAAAAGGGAAATTGTGCACAGCGGGGAGGAAAAAAATCATTGTGTTACCGCAGGTGAAAAATATTGTTGCTTGGCTTAAGAGAGCAGCCGAGGCGGGACTCGGGTTATTAGAATGTTTAAATATTAATTCTTCTGCCGGGGTAGTAAAGATGATGGAGCCGCGCAGGCCGCCACTTTGTTTCCTCCCTCCCACCTCTCACCCCTCCTCCTCCCCCCTCCCTCCCATTGTTTTGTTCCTCGCAGCGAAAAAAGAAAAAGAAAAAAAACGCGCACAAAAAAACAAAAAGGCTCAGCGGCAGAGGGGATTTCTCCTGTGCATCCTTCTGCGACATTAAGAAGAAGCCGATGTGGCTGAGGGCGGCGGCGATAGCGGGGGCCGAAGGTGAGGGGAGAGAGAGAGAGAGGGAGAGAGAGAGAGAGAGAGAGAGAGAGAGAGAGAGAGAGAGAGAGAGAGAGGGGGAGAGAGAGAGAGGGAGGAGAGAGAGAGAGAGAGAGAGAGAGAGAGAGAGAGAGAGAGAGAGAGAGAGAGAGAGGAGAGAGAGAGAGAGAGAGAGAGAGAGGGAGAGAGAGAGAGGGGAGAGAGAGAGAGAGAGAGAGAGAGAGAGAGGAGGGAGAGAGAGAGAGAGAGAGAGAGAGAGGAGGGAGAGAGAGAGGGAGAGAGTGAGAGAGAGAGGCGGAGAGAGGTGGGAGAGGGAGAGAGGGAGAGAGAGAGAGAGAGAGAGAGAGAGAGAGAGAGGGAGAGAGAGAGAGAGAGAGAGAGAGAGAGAGGGAGAGAGAGAGAGAGAGAGAGAGATAGGGAGGGAGAGAGAGAGAGAGAGAGAGTAGTAATTAAGGGCAATATCAGGGCGAGCTGAGCCCAGTGAGGAGGTTTGCCCAACAAAGCCAGGTGTGATTTAACCGGATCTACAGAGGCACTCAGGTGGAGAGGAGAGGGAGAGGGTGAGGATGGGAGATGAGGAGGGGGGTGTCTTCCACCCCCCTCCTCATCTCCCCTCCTCACCCCCTCCCTCCTTGCCGTGTCGGCCGAAGAGCCGCCGGCTTAGAGGAGAAACTCTCTCCGAGCCTCCAGGATGAAGACACAAAGAGGAGCGATGAGGCGGAGCTTAGCCAGCCAGACTGAGGGTTGGGGGGGGGGGGGGCGGAGCCTAGCGGCGCCGGCGTTGGCGGAGGAGGGGGAGCTGAGGTGAGTTTAGACGTAGGTGCAGAGTTGAGAGAGTCAAAGGTATTCGCTCACATCCACGCAACCAGACTGAGGTTTCACGGCCATGACATCACTTCCTGTGAGGGTGGGGTGGGGGTGGCTCCTGAACCTGACCTGACCTCTGACCCCTGCTCCTCACCGAGGCGGCTAACCGGGGCTCACTTGCTGTTTGCAGGCTGCAGCAGCGGCAGCATCAAGCTGATGGTAGTGATGTCAGAGAGAGGGCAGGGCTAGCTGGCTAGCTGGGACGGTCAACCCCCCCCACGCCCCCCACCCCCGCACCCCCACTCCCACCAATCCTCCCAACAGGGGCGATAAAAGCGGAGCGTTGCAAGCAGTTCCGACCGGTTGGAAAACTGGGAAAACTTCACACAGAGTCAAATTTCTCCAATGGGGACGAAGGCAAAGGAGGAAGCGACGGCCGCCGCCTGGACCCCGTCCCCGACCCTCCCGCCCTCCCCTCACCACCACCACCCCGATGTCGGCGGCCATGTCGGAGGCGCTCATGCGGCAGAAGCAAATACACAAGTGGAGTTGTGGGCTTGTGGAGCCACTTTAGCAGCTCATCCCGCCGCTGTAGGGAAATACCTTATTCATGACGGCGAGGCGGCGGGCGAGCGAGGCGGGCGAGCGAGCGGTAATTACCGGAATCAAGGTGGCCCACGACTAAAACCTGCGCCGGGGCCGGGTGGCGGCGGCAACGGAGGGCATGAATAATGCAGCGTCATTTGCATCTAAATTTTTTAAGTGTGCTTTATTTCGTGAAAAAAAAAAAAAAAAATTCCAAAACGCGGTTCCTTTGGATTAAAGTTTGATGAGTTGCGAGGAGAGAGAGAGAGAGAGAGAGAGAGAGAGAGAGAGAGAGAGAGAGAGAGAGAGAGAGAGAGAGGTGCATTGCAACGGCGGCAAAAATGTAGAAGAAGAAGAGGAGGAAGAGGAAGAGGAAGAGGAAGGATAATAAAACAGATCTCATTTGTAGAAATTATTTAGAAAGGCGATAAAGTGGCAGAGGAGTCCGAGGTGACGCCCATAAATAATAATGAGGGGGCGTGGCCTCCACCGCCACCGCCGCCGCCAAACAGGTTGTCGTGTTTGAACACCAGCAGCAGCGGCAACAACACGGTGTTTGGAGGGCTCGCTGCTTTTACCCTGCATATTGATGAGACTGTGTTGCTTGACACAGCAGCCTGTGTGTGTGTGTGTGTGTGTGTGCCTTGTTTTTTTCCTTCGACATGATGCAACATGCAGCAGGAGGGGCAGAAACATGTCTTACCTGCTTCCGGAGCAAAGCGTGGCAGGAGAGCGCAGACACCCAGAGGAGGAACAAGAGGAGAAGAAGAAGAAGAAGAAGGAAAGAAATTAACTCCACATTCAGCTTTCATTTTGACCAACACAACAAAAGACAACACAAATCACAGGTGACTCTCAATCCTCCTGTCGCGGGCCCTTTGCGGGCTCTCCGACCTGGGGTTGGGAAGCCCCTGAACAGCAGACTAAGCCGGGTGGAGGAGGGGAGGGGCGCCACACCTCCCCTCTTGCCGTAAAAATAAATAGATAAATAAATAAATGAGGCCTTAACGAGGAAATTAATTAACTTTCAGATGAGGAGGAGGAGGAGGAGGAGGAGGAGGTTTTAATGTTGGCAACAAAATATTAATCCACACACACACACACACACACACACACACACTCACACACTCACAGACACACATTGAAAATCTGTCACAGAGGATGAACAAAACCTGAGAGAGCGGGTCAACACACACACACACACACACACACACACAACTTCCTTTGTTAAACAGCCCATATACTGCTGTGTGTGTGTGTGTGTGTGTGTGTGCGCTGATGGAGGAGGTGCATGATTCAGGGAGGGTGCGTGGGGGAGTCGGGGCAACGCTCGGAAACAAAGGTTGCTCCTGAGCGTGCCCCCCCAAACCCTCCCCCTCACCCCCGCCCTCACCCCGTGCTGCCCGCGGGATCACCTAGCCTAGCCGCGGCTACGCTGCTCCACTTTTTTTTCCCACGCTAACCTCCGGCCTCATTTGCATCCCCTGCTGCCCCTCACAGCCATTACTTTCAGGTGAGCTGCTCTCTATAGAGAGGCCTGGCTCAAGAGTGTGTGTGTGTGTGTGTGTGTGGGCGCGCGCGCGTGTGTGTGTTTATGTCCGGAGGTCTATCAGTGTGTGTGTGTGTGTGTGTGTGTGTGTGTGTGTGTGTGTGTCCAGCCCCTGATCCTGCTCTTAATTACGACTGACTGGCACCAGACACAATTGCCCCCTTGATTTGTCAGTTTGCCCCCCCTCGCCCTCCTCACCCCCCGTCTTTTCCTTTACCCCTTCCCCCTCCTCCCGCCGACCCCTGCAAGCCGCCGCCCGCCCGCCGTCGTGACCCGAATCATCTCCCGAGCAGCTGGACGAGGTGCACGCTTTGGAAGCAGAGCAGCGAGGCGTGACGGCTAGCAGCATTAGCAACAACAGCAGCAGCCGTTAGCATGGCCTGCCAGTGCTAACAGGCTCAATGTCGAATAGGTGAAGGTGCAGCAGGCAAGAAACACTCACGTTATCTTTTTCATCATTGTCTTAAACAGTAAAGTTTTGTCGACTGTGCACTTTGACCCTCTAGACTGGGCGCTAACAAGTTAGCTTCAAACCATCAAAAAAAAAAACCACAAGCTGAACTTTTGACCACTTCTGTTTGTTAGTCGACTTCCTGCAGCAGGTAACACAACTTCCAACGACAAACTTTCACACTTGCAGTCATTTTGTTTGTTATCTCCACAAAAAAAATAAATAAAAAATGAAAAAATGGACCTGAAAATGAGGCGCCGTCTCGCTAAGACCTGCTGCTCTGAGCCGCCCGTCGTCGCCTTATTATCTCACATCGGCTCGTTCAGGGGGCCAAAGACGACAACGACGACAACACACGACTATAATATAATTGTCTCTCCTCCCTGCGTTCGGGCGCAAAGCTGCGGCCTTCACACACACACACACGCGCGCACGCGCACACACACATACACACACACACACACACACGAGGCTAATAATTACTGCTGCATCCGAGAGGAAGGAAGCTGCACTTTCTCCGACGGCGTAAATTGGCCGAGGAGCGACTGCGGCGGCGGTGGCGATGCCTCAATGGACTTTCTGCCGCCACAGCCGCCGCCGCCACCGCCACCCCGCAAATGTCAAATCTGAGGGAAAATAAATAAAAAGACGCACGAAACCAAAAAAACGAGGGGGACGACAACAGACGGGAAGTTAGCCTCCGTTTGAAGCGACAACGGCTAATTTGAACTCCCTGAAAGCACCCAGGAGGAAGAGGAAGGGTGGAGGGTGGGAAGGGGGACGGACGGAAGAGGAGTAAGAGGGGGCGGGGCCACACCTTTTCAACCATGCAAAAGACACGCACAAATTGGGCAAACTATCCAGTCAGACCACCTGCACAACCGAGCATTAGCGCACAACACACACGCAGACATGCTAAAACAGTTACAAAAGTCAAAGAGAGAAAGTTAGCATTGGCGCTAGCGGTGGTGGAAGCTAATTGTTGCAGGTGTCATCTGGCGGGTAAACAGCTTAAAAAAATGGACGAGTAGAAGAAGAAAAGAAGAAGAAGAAAAAGAAGAGGACGAAATTAGCTTAGCCGCAGCTGGAAGTTATCAGCGTCTTTGCCTCCTGTGTTTTTTGTTTTTTTTTAAATTTCATTTGTGAATTACAGGCAAAGACGCTATTATATATTATTAATTCTGCGCCGTTGCTTTGGCTGCTGAGGCTGCGGCGGCGGCGGATGTCGACGGCGGCGGCGGTGTAATTACGTTCCGGCTGGGCAGCCATCCGACGCCTTTCAAAAATTTACAGGATTCTTAATCACGTTGCTCATTTGGGCGCACGGCGGTGGGGACGGCCAAACACAAACGGGGTGGGGGGGTGGAGTTGGGGGGTGGGGGCGTCTGTTAGCGCGGCGACACCTGCTTAGCATTGATAGCAGATGTCAGTCAGTGAGCTGAACACGCGGCGGGGGAGGGAGGGGGGGGGGAAGAATTAAAAACGCAAGCATCACCAACTTCTTATTATTTACTGACTCCACCCCCACACACCCCCTCCCACCCCCTTTTTCCAAAAAGAAGAAAAAAAAGATGAACTGCTGGAACGGGAGAGCGGAGGAAAATTCCTGGCAGCCACCGGGGAAGATGGGTAATTGCGCTAACCCCCCTTCCACCTCTGCACACCCCTGGATGTCATCGTGGCGGCGTCGGCGGCGTCCTCGCTGTTTCCATCCGTTTGCATCAGTCGTCGGCTGCATTATTCATCTGCGTTACAGCGAGATGCTAATTAAACTGCGCCGCCGCCGCCGCCACGTTGTATTCAAATGAAACGTGAATATTTTAGCAAACGTGGAGGGAAAAAAAAATCTAAATAAAAAATATACAAAAATGAAACGCACTAGGCTTCATCTGCCAACTCTCACACACACACACACACACAACGGTAAGATTTAAATTATTGTTTTCTGCAGTTTTTAAAACAAAACAACTTCTGGCCTCCTTGTTTGCTCTCCTCCAACTACAACACATTTCATCTGGTAACACACACACACACACACACACACACACACACACACACACACACACACACAGATTATGATTTGTCTTCGGGACAATGTGGTCAGAATGTGATCAGACCAATCAGCTTCCTGGGGGAAAAGGGGGGAAGAGCTAGCAGGTGCTAAGGCTGACCTATTGCAACCTGTAGATTTTTCCAATGAAAAGCAAGTTTTTACTGTCACAGCAAAGGCAACAACTTCTGGAGTTTTTTCCAGGCCCACGATGCATGCACACACACACACACACACACACTCACACACACTGTGACAGACACTCTACGGCGCCCTCTACAGCCACCGTACCATCAGCGATGCTTGATGAGCCCCAACGAATCTCAGGATTTAACACCAGCAACTCCTGGCAGCTAGAAACCACCTGACCCAGTACCCCGGGCCTGATGCTGATGGCGCCCAGTGGCGGCGAGGGCGAGCAAACAAGAGAGAGAGAGAGAGAGAGAGAGAGAGGGAGAGAGAGGGAGAGAGAGGGAGAGAGAGAGAAGAGAGAGAGAGAGAGAGAGAGAGAGGGAGAGAGAGAGAGCGGTAGAGGGAGAGAGAGAGAGAGAGAGAGAGAGAGAGAGAGAGAGAGAGAGAGCGGTAGAGGGAGAGAGCGAAGAGAGAAGAGAGAGAGAGAGAGAGAGGGAGAGAGAGAGAGAGCGGTAGAGGGAGAGAGCGAAGAGAGAAGAGAGAGAGAGAGAGGGTGAGAGAGGGAGAGAGAGAGAGAGAGAGAGAGCGGTAGAGGGAGAGAGCGATGGGCCCATCCGAGCCGCAGACGTAATAAAAGTGACGTATTGATATCTGGGAATGTTTTTTTTTTCCTTTTTACGAATGCCTCTTTCATAAACTTCCATCACGGATTCACTCGCACCTCCCTCCCCCTCATCCCACTCCTCCCCCACCACTGAATGGACCAATTACGTGCCCCCGTAATCCGGTTACCTGAGGAACCGCCGCCATTTGCGGCGGATCAGCCGGGCGAGCGCCGCTTTATTTACCTCCGCCCGCCTCATATGAATGTCATCATCACCCCAGCGAGACCCCCGGGGGTGGGGTGTGGTGGTGGGGTGGGGGCACCCCCTCCTCCATTTTCCACTAGCTCCGCCCCCTCCCCTCCCCCCCCCTCCGCCCACAGTGTCAGCCGACCTTCTTCCCTTCCGACCGTCTTCTCCAGGTGCTGGAGCCTGAGGAGGGCTCGCTACTATCTCACCGCTGTCATGGGGGGGGGGGGGCGAGCGAGCGAGAGGAGAGGTAAGAGAGGGAGGAAGAAAAAAAAAAGACAGAGGAAAAAAAAAGCTCCCTGGATCTTATTCTCCACACTCGGCCGGGCGGCGAGCGGCTCAGTTACACCACACTTGGGGCGAACAATCAGCCTGGCAAAGGTCGAGAGAGGGAGAGAGAGCGAAAGAGAGAGCGAGAGAGAGTGGAACACCTTGTCAGTGAGTGGACGACCTGTTCAGCTGAGTGTGTGTGTGTGTGGGGTGGGGGGGTTGGGGGGGAGGTGAGCGAGACAACTCCATCCAATGCTGAAAGCTATTGCGCGGGCAGCAGGTCGAGCAGCAGCCGTGCTAGCGTGTTTTTAGCGCACTCAATAAAGTTCTGTTCACGTTTGACGGCTCAGGCGGAGCAGAATGGAAGGGGCGGGGCCACACACAGGGCCACGCTGGAGAAACTCCTCCTCCAGCAGCACAAAGTTTTTCTTCTTCTCCTTCTTCTTCTTCACGCAACTCGACGGAAATTTGTTTGAATTTCTAACAACCCCCGATCTGTGCGTGCACGTGCGTGCGTGCGTGCGTGCGTGTGTGCGCGCGTGTCGGTGTGTAAGGCTTAAGGGCCTGACGGGCAGCTGAGTCCTGCTCACTGGACTTAATCTGGTGGTGGGGGGCTAAAGGCTCCAGTTATGATGAAAAGCTCTGCTGAGGACGTCTCAGCAAATTGGCCTCCACACGTCTCCTCCTCTTCCTCTCCTCCTCCTCCTCCTCCTCCTCTTCCTCCTCTTTTTCCTTCCATAAACCCGCTGCTCAGCTCCACGGTGATGGAACCCCGCTAATGACCTACGGCCTGCTGCTTCACCACACCCCCCCCCCCCCCCACCCCCTCCTTCTACCAACCTGTCCGGACACAACACACACACACACACACGCAACAAAAGCTAATTCCTGTGAAAACTTTTTAGCAACAAATCAACGTTTTTTTGTGTCTTTTTCTTCTTGGCGGTGCTCTGAACCAAACACCCCCCCCCCCAACCGCCCCCACCCCTCTCATCCCTATCCCCCTGACTCCACCCCCACCCACAACAGGAAATAGAAGGCAGGCGTGCGCCTGTCCGTCCTGCTTGTGATTTCTTTTTGTCTTTGACCCGACTGTCAGGCAGATGTTCAACCGTTGATTGTCTCTTTCCACCTGGATAAACGCTTAAAGGTGCGCGTGTGCGTTTTCCTATGTGTGCGCGCGTGTGTCCCTGCGTGTGATTGGCTGTTTGTTCGGCGGCAGCAGAAGGAGATGCGGAGACGAACGGAGACGGAATGCCAAGCACTTTCAATATTTCCCAAACAGCTTCACCTGCATTCTGCGAGCCGCACGTGTGTGTGTGTGTGTGTGTGTTTGCGTACACGTATGTGTGTCTCTCTCACACAGCCCCCTCGCCCTCCCTCCGTTATAAATTACCTCATCAGTGAGTGAAATTAACACTGATTCTTGCAGGCAATTTCTCAATTTCCAATGCTAATTAGCCCCCCTCCTCTTTACTTTTAAATTCTGTAGCACCTGTTTTGAGGAGAGGACGGGTGTGTGTGTGTGTGTGGGGGGGGGGCTGCTGCTCTGCACATCTTAGGCGGCACAGGCAGCATTTAATCACAATTTTAATTAACCGTCCCCGTAGATGTGAAAGAGAAGCAATTATAATGCAGATGAATGATGATTTTTCCACATTAAATTGTTTTGTTTCTTGGTTATGTTGATTGCATAAATAGCCGCCGCAGCCGCAGTCGCTCAGTTTTTATCTGCCGTCATTTTGTAATTGTTTTGCCAAAAAGTCTGCGTGTGTGTGTGTGTGTGTGTGTGAAGTCGCTTTCTTGTCTTTTTAACCCGTTCTTCTTCCATGTCAGCCGCTCAAACTCGATAAGGAAACGTTGTCGTTTAAACGATTAGCTCTCGTCACCGATTGGTTGTCTAAGGTGGTGGTGGTGGTGGTGTGGGGGCGGGGCTTCCTCCTCCTTTCTCCTCCTCCTCCTCCTGACCTTCACAAATCTTAATGAAAGTCACGCACACACAAACATGCACGCACACAACTTTGACCAACTTGGAATGTCCCAGACGGACGCCACCACCAACGCCGCCATGACTGTGTCCCAACAACCCCGCCACTTCTCAGCCACGCCCACCAACAGCAAACAACCCCCCCGCCCCCCAAACCCCCACACCACCACCACCACCAACAACAACAACAACAAAAATCACACCAACTTCCTTCAAACTTCAAACGTTAGCCGCTAGCTTTTAGCTTCTTCCCAGACAGAGCAGACATCCCAGATGGATGAGCTGCCCTTCTCAGAGTGCTGGTGGTGGGAGGAGGGCTGGGCTGCGAGGGCTGGGTGAGGACAGCGGGAAAAATCTCCCAGCATGCATCAGTGGCGCCCTGGCCCTCCGCCTGCCCCACCCCGGCAGCAACACTCGCCCTCTAATCCCGCTGAGCGCCGCTTTCAGTTTGCCCAAAGAGCGTGCAGGGGAACTCCAACCGACCAGACACACACACACACACACACACACTGACCCCCCCTGCCCCATCACACACACACACACACACACACACACACACACACACCTACTGCTGCGGCTGCAGGCCACATTATATCTTTCCATCTTTTCCCAACCACAAATAAACGTGTAATGTTCCTTTAAGTGCATCCCCACTTCTTTTGCAAGGTGATGGAAAATTAAGAGTTTCTCTTTTACTGAAACACTTAAAAAGGGCTGCAGCCAACCTGGAGGAGGAAGAAGAAGAAGAAGAAGAAGAAGAAGAAGAAGAAGAAGAAGAAGAAGCTTCTTTGAGCATCAGCAGCGATTGGCTGGAGGTAAACAGAGCATTAAATCCTGCCACAAACGCCGGCGAGGGCCAATCCGGGCGGCGGGACAATGGCCCCAGCACCCCCTCCTCCCTACCCTCTTCCCCCACCCCCTCCGTCTCCCCTGACCCCCCTTCTCCCCCCCTTTGTTCTCGGCTTAACAAAACTCCGCCGTCACACCGTTTTTACCTCAATGCCGCCCTGTCGAAAAAGGGAAAAAGCGGCCATCAGCGGCCATTGGAGCACATGGAGGAGGGAAGGAGGGAGGCATGGAGGGGGTGAGGTTGGAGGGTGGGGGGGAGATTAAGACAGAAGGGGGAGGAAGGAGGGAGGCGAGAGGAGAGAGGAGAGAGAGTGCCAAGAAGTGAGAAGAAAGATGATGGGAGCGCAGAGAAAAAGGTGCGAAAGGAAATCCACCGAGAGAGAGAGGATGAATAAAACAAACGCTCCTCCTTATTAAGAGTATATATATGAGTGTGTGTGTGTGTGTGTGTGAGGGAGGGAGAGGGGGAGAGAGAGAGAGAGAGAGAGAGAGACGTGGCGCCGACAGAAGTGGAGCAGCAGCCACGTTTGCTAAAAGTTTCATCACAGAGTTTTGATGACGATCAGCCTCCCTGCGTCTGGCGCCACCTGACTTCCTGTGTGTGTGTGTGTGTGTGTGCGCGTGTGTGTGTGTGTTAGAGAGAGAGAGAGAGAGAGGGAGAGAGAGTGTGCCAGCAAGCATATGTGTGTGTGTGTGTGTGTGTGTGTGTGTGTGTGTGTGTGTGTGTGTGTGTGTGTGTGTGTGAGCTGTCCCGCTACAGCTGGGTATCGTTTACAAAGAAGTTTCATTCGATTCTGCTGCTCACGTCCAAATATGCAAATCGGCGGGGAGGGTGGAGTGGGGGGGGCTTGTGTGTGTGTGTGTGTGTGTGTGTGTGTGTGTCAGCCGCCAGCGCCTGGCCAACATGTGTGACTGTGTTTGCGAGTGTCAGCCATTTTCAGATCTGCTGTCCGCCGCCCTTGTCATAAAAGGAGGAAAGCTCGCCAATGAAAAAGACAAACAAAAAAAAAATAATAAAAAGGTTACGACACTTCAAAATAAAATGCACCAAATGTTCCAACTACTTTTTCTTCCGCTGGGCCGTCATTTCAGAATAGAACGGCGCAAGTCTGCAGAGAAACGGGATACTGGGGGAATAAAAAATGGATCGACTGCGCCTTTAAAGGAAAAGTTGCAAAAAGTTGCAAATTTCACAATAAAGTTCACGTATTCCTTCTACAATGTGACCCGGATTAAATTTCAAAATAAAAAACACCTTTTTCTCCTTTTTTTCTCCTGTAACACACCCGTTTTAGACGAGACAACAAGGCAAAAACTTCAAAGATAAATCTCAACCCGCCCACCTTTCAGGCCTCCAAAATAAAACGCACTTCCTTTCCTCCACTAACGACCAACTACCAAACCTCACAAAAAAAACAACCGGCAAAAATAATTCAAAATAAAAGTCCAGACAGCCACCAGCTCCAATTAGCTCCGACTCTGACCGACTCACCGGCACTTAACCCCGGGCCTGGCCCCTCCCCCTTCGCCCCTCCCTCGCCACCACCGCCACACTGTGCTGGACGCGGTTCAGGGCCTCCTGGTGGCGCCGGCTACCCCCCCCCCCCCTTCCCATCCCTCGCCCTCCCACCTCCCCCCTCGCCTCGCCGCCCTGTCAGGTTCTGGCCTGCCAATTTCCACTTGAAGCCTGACTGATCCTGATTGGATGCAAACCACCTCACAGGAGGAGGGAGAGGGGGTGAGGAGGGTGGGGAGGGGGGAGGAGAAGGAGGAGGTGTTGAAACTGATGAACAGTTATGTCAAGTCGATTTTGCACCGCTGGGAAAAGGTAACCTCCCCCGTCTGGGGGGGAGGGAGGGGAGAGGGGCGGTAACACACACACACACACACACGTACAGATACAGTAGGTATGAGAAGGGGGACGAGGAGGAAGAGGAGGAAGAGGAGGAAGAGGAGCTTCTTTCAACAAAAAAAAGAAAAAAAAAAACAACACGTAAAAAGCGCCAACTGTCAGCCGCCGCCGCCGCTACTGCGGCGCTAATTGCAGATGTGCCAGTCTGCCATCATAATCAAATCAGAGGCGGGGAAGTGAGTGAGGTGGGGGCGGAGGGTGGTGGAAGTGATGGGTGGGGGGGGGGGCTCATTTGTGGCGGAGAAAAAGGTAGCAGAAATGAATATTTCATTACCTTAATTACTAAGGAAAAGTCCTCGCCGCCGCCCGCTGAACCGCTGTTGCTGTAACTAATTATGAAGCGTAATAACATTAGGAGGTGGGGTGGGGTGGAGGGGGGGCATGGTGGGAGGGGAGGGGGGGCTGTGATTGCGAGCTTTCAGAAGGCTGCGGTGATGGTGCGGGAGGAGGAGGAGGAGGAGGAGGAGGGCGTGAGGAAGGTGCTCATACAGGTTCTGATTGGACCCCCACAACTCCACCCCCCCTCCGCATCCAACACCAGGACTAAGAGTCCATGGGGGGGTGGGGGGAGAGACCCCCACCCCCCCAACCGACTGAAAGAAGGCCGAGTTTGGAAACTCTGAGCAACTTTTTGGACCACCGGTGGGGTGGGGGGGTGGGGGGGAGGGTAAGAGCCCGCTCCCGTCCCATTCCCAGGGCCGTAACTGGCTGATAAGTTGGGGAAGCGGCAGGGGGTGGGCGAGGGGTTGGGGGGGGTGTGCGGGGGTCAGCGGCGGGCCGGCTTTGATGGACATGCTAATTCCAGTCGGGCCGAGCGGTAAGAATAACAAAGTGGTGGCGACGTTATCTGAGGAATGTCGGTGCGAGACGGCCGGACGATAAGGAGGCAGCGGCTTCCCCTGGGTGGGGGGGCAATTAGAGACCCCTGACAGGAGGTGGTGGTGGTGGTTGGGGGGGGCACTTTTAAAGGCCCAGTGCTGCTAACTATTTCTAAAAAGAAAAAAAATCGAGCTTGAGATTTTTAAGCAAATGTTTGACCTTTGACCCCAATGTGTCGTCACAACCACAGAGGGACGAAAGCAGATTTTTCTACCTGACGATGACATCATCATCATCATCGTCATCATCATCACCATCATCATCAGGAACAAACAGGCTGTTTTTCTCAACACGTCAGTCACATGACCAGATGAAGGGAGAGACTGGGGGGAAGGGGGGGGGGGCTGATGACCTCACTTCCTATACTTTTTTTTTTTTAACAGTGTGGCATTTTTCTCCATCAAAGGAAAGAGAAGACAAAAAAAAACCTTGTTTAAAAGAAAGAAAAAAAAATCAACAAGTCTCCAGTCACAAGATCCAACTCCTCATCTGACCAGGGGCGGGGTCAGCAGGGGAGGGGAATACCCCGCCGCCACCACATCCCTGAGCGACCTCGCCACCACCACCTCCTCCTCCTGTGAGGCTCCGCCCCCTCTACTACCTGAGGAAGGTGTCTGTTTGACAGGCCGTGCCCACTACGGCCGCCAGCACCGCTCACAACTCATCAATACTGGAAGACTTGAACTCAGTTCAAAACTCATTTTTTCAGGCTGGCATTTTATACATAGCCACTGACTGGACTGCTGCTTATTGCTTTTGCATTTGTGTTTTGATCATTTTATTCTTGTTTCTTCTTCTTCTTTTTATTTGCATTGTCGCTGTGTTTTCACTATGTTTTATTAGTAATTGCTTTGACTCTGGAAAGCACCTTGTGCACCGTTTGGCTGCTGGAAGGTGCTACATAAATAAAATTTGGTTGATTGATTGATTGATCAACACGTCGGTCCGCATGCAACCACTACCCCCCGCCTCCCCGGGCCTCCGCCCTGACTCGGAGGAGTGATGGGGGTGGAGGGGGAGGAGGTGGAGGAAGGGGCGGGGCTTGCACAGCCGTTTCCTCCAACCGTTTCCCCCTCTTGATGAAAGTGGCGGTGTGGAAGTGCAGAGGAAAATTTGTGCAACCGCAAAATGACCCAGTTCCCCCCCCCCCACCACCCTCCCGTCCCTCCCTGCCTGCCTCCCTCCTCCTTCTTCACCCCTCCCTCACCCCGCCTCCCCCTCTAATCTGGCAGCGGCGATCGGCTGCAATTAAAGGCAGATAACAACGCGGCTGAATTTGGCTCCGGTGCGAGACAGAGAGACGCAGGGGAAGGAGTAGAAGAAGAAGGAGTAGAAGAAGAAAAGCAAGAGGAGCAGGTAGCGAGGGGGCGTCGCCCCATCCTTCTGAATAATGAAGCAAAGTGCCGACGCTGATCAAATAGCATGTTGTATTATCCCTCGCTAAAGGTAGCAGCAACACCACCCAGATGTGTGTATGTGTGTGTGTGTGTGTGTGTGTGTGTGTGTGTGTGTGTGTGTCTAGTTCCAGATGTCACCGCGCCTTAATCTGCTGATCTGTTATTGATTGCAGCAGCAGCAGCAGCGCCGGCCGCTAACCTTGCCAGAAGAGCTCTTCCACCCGACAATCTAGCGGCCGCATCAACATCAAACAGCCCCTTAAACAGCCTGCGTGTGTTCGTGTGTGTGTGTGCGTGTGCGCATGTGGCACACCGACATCACAGGCCACAGCAGCAGCAACAGCAGAAGAAGAAGAAGAAGAAGGAGAAGAAACACAAACGGCAAACCAACAACTGCCTGCTGCTGCGACACTTGTTTGCACAAAGGTGTCGTCTGTGAACCGGCAAACGAAAACAACAAAAACACACAAGAAGAAGAAGAAGAAGAAGAAGTAGGAGAAAAGAAAAAGAGAAAACACTCGCTTGCGACTTTTTTTTTTTTTTTCCCACTCCGTTCTGCCGTCGCAAAGCTAGCGCAACGGCTCCTCTAGTTAGCAGTATCTCACACGCTGCACACGCTGGCAGCAGCTGTGTGTGTGTGTGTGTGTGTGCGGTTGTGTTTTCATCTCCGGGGCGCAAAAGAAAAAAGCCGCAATCTTTTCTGCCATGCAACAACAACGACGGCGATAAAAAAAACTACACAAAACTACACCAAAAATAAAAAGCGACATAAATAAAACAACAGAGCAAAGCTAGCGATTAGCGCTGCGCCTCACACGGCCGGTCGAGCTGGAAGAAACGCACAATGCCCATACTACTACAACGGCACACAACACACAACAACACACGGAGCGTCTGCACACGGAGGGGGAAAAAAAAGAAAGCTCGCAGTGCGGCGGAGGAGAAAAGTGTTTCTTTCTCTGAGTCGCTCGATTATGAAATGTTTACACCTGCTCGACAACCTGTCGTCTGTCGCGCCCAGACGCCCTCGCAAACAGCGAGGAAGAGGAGGAGGAGGGAGGGCGGGGGAACACAAACATACACACACGCATGCATTTAAGAAGAAGAAGAAGAAGACGAGGGAGAAGAAGAAGAGGAGGAGAAATCAGAGAGTGAATAAGTGCAAACAGCAGGACGACGACCGTGTGAAGCCAAATAAAGACTTTGCATTTTCACTCCAGAAAGAGTCAAATGAGGCATGGTGTTTTTCTACACACACACACACACACACACACACGTGATGCATAAAACATGCCGGCTTAGGGTAAAGACTCTACACACACACGCACACACACACAGACACACACAGACACACACACACAAGCGCCGCAAAATGAAAAGTCCAAAATGCATGCAATTATTTGCCGGACCAGTGAAGTTTCAATTTGGGTGTTTGCTTCCCCCCGTTTTTTTCATTTTTTTCATTCCCAGTGTTTTTTTTTTTCACTTTCCAGGGCGTGAAGGAAAGAAACAAAAAAACAAGAGGAGGAGGAGGAGGAGGAGGAGGAGGAGAAGAAGAAAACAAGCACGGAGGCATGAAATAAAGTCAGGGAAGCAGCAGAAAGACATCTGACTGCAACTTTACTCAGAGCCGCGTCACCACGCTGGGAGGGGGGGGGGCAAGAAGAGGAGGAGGAGGAGAAGAAGAAGAAGAAAGGGGAGGAGCCTCGGAGGGCGAGACTTTTTCTTTCCCCCGCTGTTGCAGCCAAATTAGCACCGACGGTTCAGCCACAGTTCAGCCTCCTTCTTCTTTTTTTTTTTTTTTTTAAATTTCAGGATGGCCTGGGCGGCCGCAGATTAGGCCCAGATGCACGCTGGGAAAAGCGGTCCGTTGTCGCCGCCGCCGCCACCGCCACCACCGCATCATTGAGACGGAGGGCCGGGGACTTTAAACTGAAGGGAGGGAGGGAGGGTGGCGGGGGGGTTGGGGGGGGGAGGACCCGGTTGGCCGGAGATTGGGCTGAGTCACGGAGGAGAGTGAGTCAGGAGGGCGTGTGTGTGTGTGTGTGTGTGTGTGTGCGTGTGTGTGTACACACAGTGAGCTGAGTTGTAGCGCAGCGACGAGTCGTGTTGTCGATTTAATAAATGATAAAAAAAAAAATAGAAGTTTGGAAGATTCAGCAGGAGAACGAAGGAATGAAAGAAGAGGGAGAGGGAGGAGCAGCACCTCCTCCTGCCGCTGTTCCTCCTCCTGCTCTTCCTGTCAACATCGGGTTAACATCGTGGCGGCGGCGGCGGCGTTACCCACAACCCCTCTGAACAAAAGGCCCCTTTCTGCAAACACACCCCCTCCTCTCTTCTCCTCCACCTCCTCCTGCACCTCCTCCTCCTCCACCCCCCCCCCCAACCCCCCACACCCTAACCTCCTCCTTCAGTGTCCAAAGGTGTTTGCTGAAGTAAATCTGCCTAAATCCTGCGCAGCTTGGCCGGGGAGGGAAGGTGTAGCGATAATCCCCTCTTCTTAACCAAAAAGGAGAAGAAAAGAAAAGAAAGGAGAAAGAAAAGAAAGAAAGAAAGAAAGAGGAGGAGGAGGAGGAGAAAAGTTCTGCTGGGCGAAGAAAAGAAAGGAGAAAGCCGGAATCCATATCACATGATGCCATTTTAAACATTCAACCCCCCCCCCAACCCCTGCTCCACCAACACCACCACCTCCTCCATCTTTGCTTAAGATTTGCATACATCCAGCCTGAGAACAGCAGCAGCAGCAGCAGGAGGAGGAGGAGGAGGAGGAGGAGGAGGAGACGGAGGAAAGGGAGAGGAAGACAGGATGATGAAGACATCGGCGCCGCAAAAAGTAATCAATTCAAGAAAAAAAAAAGAAATACGTTAAATGAATGAAGAGTGAATGAATGATGAATGACTGAATAAAAATATTGTGTATAGGGTTCTTGTTGTTTGTTGTGTTTTAAATAAACACCTGCTACCACAAAAGAAGAAAAAGAAGAAGAAAAAAGGGTTTCTTCTTCTCCTAACCCTTGCTGCTGCTGCTGCTGCTGCTGCTGCTGCTGCTGCTGCCACGGACAGTGTGGGCATGTCATCCTGTAACACTATCTGTCTGTCTGTCAGTGCGTGTGTGTGTGTGCGTGTGTGCGTGCGTGTGTGTGTCAGGGCTATAAAAGGGGCCTGTAACCAGGGGACGAGCGACAAACAACCACAAACACCCCAGTTATTTCTCTCCGACGCACACCCTCCTCCTCCCCCCCCCCTCCCTCCCTCCTCCCCCCCTTTTCATCTCTTTCTCCCCTTCTTCCCCCTGATGCTGAATGCAAATGCGCAGCCGCCGCCGCCGCCGCCGCTACAACCACGACCACTAGGACTAGCGCTAGTGCCGCTGCTGGCAGTGGAGAAGAAGGGCTGAATTGTGATTAAGAGGGAGAGGGAAGAAAAAGGAGACGAAGGAGGAGGAGGAGAAGGAGAAAGATGGGTGGGGGAGGAGGGAGCGGGGGGGAGAGGAGCTCCCCCTCTCTTTGTTCTCCCCCCGGGGGATGTTTACCGGGAGAGACGCGGCGGATCAGATATGAAAGGCATTCAGGTCAGCATTGATGTGAGCGAAAGTGAAATCGTACCTAAGGCGCTTCCACAGTGTCAGGGGTCCGGGGCCGCCGGGCCCGCCGGGGCCTCTGCCAGTGTGTGTGTGTGTGTGTTCTCTGGCCGCCGGGCGCACCACCACAATTTAAAACATCACACACACACACACACACACACACACACACACACACACACACACACTGGGAGAGGAGTGAGGGAATAAAAAGGAAATCATTAAAAAATAAAAATGTGTCAAAAAAATGTTTTGGGCTGGGTGTTTTTTTTTTTGAGGGGTGTGTGTGTGTGTGTGTGTGTGTGTGTGTGTGTGTGTGTGTGTGGTGGGGTGTGTGTGAAAGTGTTGCATCCAGTGTCCAGGATGGAGGAGATCATCATTAGCTGCTGTGTTTTCTTCCCCTTCCTTCCTTCCGCATGTGCGTGTGTGTGCGTGTGTGTGTGTGTGCGTGTGTGTACGTGTGTGTGTGTGTGTGTGTGTGTGCAGCCACTAGCCATGCCATTTGCTTTTATCTGACCTATCAAAGACGGTGTGTGTGTGTGTGTGTGCGCGTGTGTGTGTGTGTGAGCTGCAGCAGCCGCGATCCTGCAGGAAGATGTACGGACGGACGCGGCGGCGGCGCAACACACACACACTCACACACACTCGCACACACACTCGCTACAACACAACAATGACAGAGATAATAAGAAATAAACCCTGACGCCTCGTTCAAAATATTTTCTGTCATTTTCTTCTCCTCCCCCTCCTCTTCCTCGCTGCCGTGACACGGACAGGAAGTCCAACAACTCAACGCGGCGGCGCGACACCTCCACACACACACACACACACACACACACACACACACGCACGTACACGGAGCGTCTCCGACACAGGAAACAGCTTTAATAAATTTTTCAAAGCGGCGTCAGCGATAAAGAATTCTGAACACTTGTAAATGATATTAATCATATTATATTAAATAATTGAATATTCTGACACACACAAACACACACACACAGATATCCTGCCACAATAAAATAATCCCCCAGGAGTCGCGTGGGAATGGCAGCCCCCCCGACCCTTCTTTTTCTTCTTCTTCTTCTTCTCCCTTACACACACACACACTCACACACACATACGTACGCACGCTATTGACGGCATAAACATGTAAATGAAGAACATTACTGCTGACAATCAATTGTCCGTGAGCGCCCAGCGAGACCCCCCCCCGCCCCCCCACCGCCTCCTTCTATTAAAGAAAACACAAGCTGCCCCTACCTTTCTTTTCTGTTGGGGTGGGGGTGCACCTTACCTCTCCCTACCTCCCCTCTCCACCCCTCACTCCTCACCCGCTCACACACACACACACACAACTTTTACAAAAACAACGAGGAGGAGGAGGAGGAGGAGAAGGAGGAGGAGGAGAATAATAAAAAAAATGGGGTGGGAGAAAAAGAAAAGGCGGAGGGGGAATAATGGAGGTGGACAAATTGTTTAGACTGGCAGAAATGTGGCATTGTCTGGCTCTCAATGCAAGGAACACACACGCACACACACACACACACACACACGCAGGCTGTTTTTTCTCCTCCTCCAGCGTTAATCTGCGTCGGGCCTCATCCCTCCTTCCACCAAACTACAAACTACCTCCTCCTCCTTCCACTCTTCTTCTGCCTTTTCAGATTATGTAATCTGCTTGATTCTCGGGGTCTCACCCCCCACTCCCCACTGCCCAACAAAAACACACACACAAAAAAACAAACCGCTTCAACACGCTGGGAAAACAAAATAAAAAAAATCAAAGAGGACGTTGCAACATCTGCAGCTGCTCGCCCTTTTTTTTCTTCTCTCTCTCTTTTTCATCCCCAACGCGACGAGTCGAGACGTCCGCCAGGGCGAGTTGCTCTCGCCCTCGGACGCCGTTACGCGAACACACACACACACACACACACAAACACCATGGTCCAGGTGTCGCTCGCTTGCCCGCTCACTCACAGCTGGACGTGACAAGCAACACCTGGCCGAGGCCAAAGACTCAAACGCTTCACGCTGCCGGGATCACGTTTCACGCCAGGAGGAGGGCGAGGAGGAGGAGGAGGAGGAGAGGGGAGGGAGGTGGGGGAAGAGGGAGGTAAGGGGGGGGAGAAAAAGATATTTCTCCTCTTTTTGGGCCGATTGTGCGACGACGGCGATGAGCGGACGGGAGGTTAATTCCAGATTATCGTTTTTATTTTTCTTAAAACAGGAAGTGGCCGACGAGAGCGAGCGCGGGGGAGAGAACGAGGACGGTGCCGGCAGGCCCCCCCCCCCCCCTACTTCTCCCCCCCGCCTCCCACTGCTCCCCCCTTGCTACACCTCTGGGGGCCTGAAGGCCAACAGTCATCTGGAGGAGAATGTCACGGACGAGACGAGTTTGCCAGCGAAAAAGCGGCTCGTTAACACTAATTGGCCTGAGTGGCGAGGAGCACGCTTTGGCTTTGGATGAATAATGGGGAAAAAATAAAGAAATAAAGAAAGGAATAATTTTTTATTTTTTTTTACAAACATACACACGCATCCAAAACAATCGACGAGGAAACTGAGCCCTAATTAAAAACGGCTGAAATTCTGATTTTTATTTCCCCTCTCCAAAAAAATGAATAAAATATCTAATTTCCACGAAGCGAAAACTGGCGTGCACAAAAGTGGTGGAAAAATTGGCTGATTTTTTTTAAAATTGATTTTTATTTTACCAATGTTTTCCTTTTTTTTTTGTATTTCTGACTGAATCCTTCAACTGCAAAGCCTGTCTTAAAAAGAAAGAATATGTCCTGTGATTGTCGGCGGAATCTGAGGCGCTTCGGCCGCGCGGCAGCAGCGCCGTGTGTGTGTGTGTGTGTGTGTATCTGTGTGTGTCGACGGTGGGAGGAG